>MCFC01000029.1:0-197500 GCA_002105065.1 Naematelia encephala
ATGGTACTTGACCCTTCTCGAGGACAGACTTGTATTTCGCCAACGAGGCCTCGAAAGCCAGATGCGCTTTGACCACAGCACCACTCACCACAGCGACTGTAGAGTCAGGCCGTTCGGAGGTCATACCCTCGGCGATAAGACTGTCCAGCCATTGCGTGGTGAGAGTATTGTTCTCGAATTCGGGCTTCTCGAGGAGCTTGATGAGATATTCCACAGTGGTTCTGAACTCGCCTCGAATACTCAACTCCTTCAATGCAACGACCATCGACTTCCGTGCCTCGCCACGTTCCATGCCATACGCGAAAATGTGACCGAACTGGGAGTCGGCATACTCGTGCAGGCCACCTGCCGATGAGACGGAGAAGTAACCCCATACGTTCGAGTTGGAGCGGAAGTTGAGCTCGGTGAGGTTACCTGACGACGGCTTGAAGCCGGCATCGGGGTTCTCTCCAGTAATACGGCAAGCAACAACGTGTCCCTTTGGGGTAGGCTTGCGTTGCTTGTTGACGGAATCGGGGTTGGTGCCATCGAAATCGATCTCGGTGACGCCGTGAGGGTCCATGCCGTATAGAGTTCGAATGTCGCGGATACGGTGCAGGGGAACACCCATGGCAATTTGAAGTTGAATGGCAGGGATGTTACAGCCACTAACCATCTCGGTTGTTGGGTGCTCTACTTGCAAACGAGGGTTCAATTCGAGAAAGTAGAAAGAGTCGTCTGAGTGCGAGTAGAGATACTCGACGGTACCAGCCGATACGTATCCCACCAATTTGGCAAGTCGTACAGCGGCCTTCTCCATCTCCTCAAACTTCTCCGGCCGAGCAATGGTCACTGGTGCTTCTTCGATGATTTTCTGATGTCGTCGCTGCACGGAACAATCTCGACCGAAGAGTGAGATGGCATTGCCGTACTGATCCGCGATAAGTTGCACCTCGAGATGTCGAGCTGAACCGGCAAGTTTCATGATGAAGATTGGGGAACCTTGGACGTGTCAGCCCAAAGGTTATATAAGTGACAGATCTCAGCTCACCTGGAACTTCGCCCGCTACGGCCTGGAAGTGAGTCCGGAACTTCTCTCCGTCCTCAACTTTTCTGATACCCTTTCCTCCACCACCCTCACTAGCCTTAATCATCACGGGGAATCCGATCTGCTCCGCCTTTACCAGACCCTCCTCCCAGGTATTAACACATGCGTTGGCATATGCCTCATCTGGAACTGTGACGAAGCCCTGAGGGGAGAGCACCGTGTCGGAGATACCGGTACCCGACCAAGGCATACATGGCACTTTGGCATGCTGTGCGACAATAGTGGAAGAGATCTTGTCGCCTAGGGATCGCATAGCGGAGCCAGGCGGTCCGATAAAGATGATTTTGGATTTTGCCAATGTTTCAGGTAATCTTGGGTTCTCTGACGCATGACCCCTGAAATTCATCAGCGAAAGCAACTTTCGCAAAGAGACTGAATCTTACCATCCAGCCCAGACAGCGTGCACACCCGCCCGCTCCGCAACATCAACGATGAAATCGACGTTGGCGTAATTGTTGTTATTTGTGCCTCCTGGAACCTCGACGTATCGGTCTGCCATACGGATGTATTCGGCATTGATACGCAAATCCTCAGGAGTCGCCATCACAGTGAACTCGATCTGTCGGTCAGAGCCAAAGGTCTCGTAAGACCATTTGCGTATAGACCGGATCTCCTTCACAGCAGCAATACCATTGTTGGCAATGAGCACCTAGTGAGGGATGAGTCTGAGGGCAGAACAAGTCGACGTGCCACTAACCTTTGTGATGACCGTATGACCTCCCTGAGCTCTGACGAAGTCGGTCACACGCCCAGAAGGAGCCACATCAAGAGAGTTGGCGCCTGTGGGGATGAGATGGAAATTTGGGGCAGAGTCATGTAATAGTCGGACAACAGCGAGGAGCAAGGGGTTCAGTCGGGGAGAGAGCGAGGTAAAGATTCAGATGTCAGCAGAACTCAGCTATTACGAATAGGTGCACAAAGTCAAGTACGCAAACTACCCCCAGCTCAACCCGCGCAGCTCCCGTATAGTCCGGAGGTTGAGGATTGATGAAGCACGTACCGATGAAATGAGCTACCTTCGCATGATCATATATATCGGTATGACCATTCGAGGTACTGCCATTAGTAGTTGGAGCCGCCATGCTTGCTAGCGATCACCGCCCACTTGGCGAAACGACGTTGGTGAGGAGAGAGAGAAAGTAGAGACCGGCGGACAAAAAAAAAAGGTGGAGGTCGTCAATGATCGTGAAATGAGTTGAGCTGTAACGTGAGAGCCAGTAGAGCTCTTCAGCTACTCTTGAAGAGATCAAGGATTGGAGAGAGAAAAGAGATGAGGACGAGAGAGTTGTGAAGAGATGACGGGAGAGAGGCCAGGGACTTTCGGAAAAGTAGGACGTATAGGGTGGGTGACTTCCTCGTCAGCTGGGGACCGGTCAAAGTCCCCAACCGGAATTTGACGCGCCTATCAAAAGCGGCAAGGTCCGATACCGTCTCTAGGCACGCAAGATTACGTTATTAGGCTTCCTTCTGGGGATGAAGCCGCGTGCCTATGTAGACCCCATTCTGAAACGCTCGTCCCCAACGTCTTCCTCCACCTTCGGATCTAACGGAGTTATGCAATCTTACCAGCCTCACAGTCGCTTTTTTTGGGCCTACATCGACTTTTAAACAGTCCCAGTCCGAGTACAAAACGTAACACTATCAGGCGAAAAAACTAGGCCAGTTCCGTTTAGGGGTCCTGCCACCGTTTCCTCCCTCTCTTCGACCAACGACATTAGCTTATGATGGTGCCTAGGAGGCTATTATGAATTATCCCCGCGTTGAGCTGTGGATACCAATTCAAGTTGCTGTGATGTAATGCTCTGAAGTGTCCAACACATGATGCGATGCATGGATGCCTCACACATATGCTCTCCCCAACGTCTCTCCTTTTAACCAAGCCAGCCACATGAACATCAACGCTGCATTTACGAAGCGGGAGCACCGCGACCGACACCGCCGAATCGCTACTAACGTCAGTTCGAGCCCACTGTAGCACACAATGCCGACTGACCGGCTTGTACTCGGCGCTAGCACCCTCTTTGCCCTCACCGGCATCATCTCGCCTCCTGTACTCCCTGTCACCACGAGGGGGACGGTAAGCACCGTCACCACCGGTTCGGCCACCGTATCCGGCAGGTCGGCCAGCGGGTCGAGCGGGCTTCATGTGAGTCTGAGGAACGATCTCGGCGGGCAGGTGAAGCCATTCTCGGAGGTAGCTGAGACCCTCATCGGTCAAGACGTAGTAGTAGTATTGCCACGAGAATTGAGTCTTGACGTAACCCTTGGAAGTAAGGGACTGCATGGCCTTGATGACCTCGAGGTTCCTGACGGTGGGAATGTCGGGGTGCGCAGGGCGGTTAAAGTCCTTGGGCGCAACGAGAACACCCTCCTTGAAGAGGTTCTCGTAGATCTAATCGAGGTAAGTAAAGTCGAATCAAAATAAAGAGACAGTACGCACAACGCGACGGTTCTGCTTGGAGATGATCATCTTGTATGTCTCGAAATTCGGTTAGAGTCGAAAATCAAAAAGATCTAAAGGTAGAGTTCGTTTTGGGGAGGCCGCTGACTGGTTTGACTGTCAGCAAATGTAATGGGTCCAAAAGGTAGGGAAAGGCTCACCTTCGGCCTGGAAGAACAAACAAGAAATCTCTGGTCAGCACATACGAAATCTGTTGTACCAGATCAGTCGAAAAGACTCACGTATACTTCCACTGGGTAGAAGTAGTCGGAGGAAAAGCCAAAGCAGGATGCTGTCGAAATTGTTGCCAGCGAGCACGATGATTTCGCAGACAAAACTCCGTCGGTAATAGAAATTGTGGCATTTTGTCCGAGATTCCCATATTGACTTTTTGCGATCCTGAACCTTAAACCATCCTACCCTTAAAAACCCCCTGACGTTTTGACGCGGGGTGTTTGGACGCGTCGGATTTTTTCCTGACGAGAAAAGCTGTGACTGCGGGTGAATGTGTCAACCCATCAATAGGGCAAAATACCAAAAGAGATTACCGCAACGGTTGATCTCGGATCCAGACAGTGCCAATTCCAGCTCGAGCATGACCCACATATAGCTTGTCATAATAACAGCATCGAAACGCTGCATCTCTTGTCCTTTTTCATCTCTATCGAATCGCCAAAGGGACAGGGAAAGTGAGGAAGGACGTGCAGTTTGTGATCGGATCGACAGGAACCATCAGTTGCGATCAGAATGCCTCCACGGTATCCTTTCTCCCGGAATCAACCCTCTTCCTCTTCAACCTCGACGACCACTACAGGAACACCTTCAGCAGCAGCGGGTTCAGATCGGCCCATCGTTGTTTCTGCAAGTGGACGCGCCCCAAACTCACCCGCCCTCGCCCTATCTGCAAACTCACCCTCGCAGCTTCGTTCTCGAATTCCTTCTCCTCGCCATCCGCCAAATCACAACAACGACGTCTTTGAGAATGACACGGTACATTATCCTTCTCCTTCAGCTGCGTTGTCAAAGGGTAAAAGCAATGGCAAGGCGAAGAAGAGGAAGGACGGGTGGATCAAAGTGGACTCTGACAGTCCATCCCAAGCGCTGCCTATACCACGATACGATGCTCGAGGGTACCCTACACGAGACAGACCACCAGATCCAAAGGCATCTCCCGAATCATCAAAGTCGGTCCATTATGAACCGCTCAATACTCTTCGGCCATCTCGATCAATAGATTCTCTGTCTTCCGAGGTCTCTTCGACAGGTGCTGGCGTCAATGAAGAGACAAATCGTTTCCTTTATCCACCTGGTGATGCTGCGCGAGTAGGAACAGGTTTTCTATCACTCAATCGCCCTTCCAGTTACTATGCTCCAATCGATGGAGCGAGCCCCAATACCCTCCAACCTCCAACCATGTCTTACGCCCTCAATCAACCGTCATACTCGCCATACGAGGTCAACCCGGAACGCTTGGTCGACCCCTCACCCGTTCCTTCGCTCTACGGAGAGAGTAAAGTCAGTCTCGCAGCGAGCGAGAGCAGTATGACGCATTTTCGAAAATTCGATGCCCTTGCAGGCGGAGAGGCTGGGTATGCAAATTGGAGCGTGACGAGTAAAGGCGGCAAGCAGCACTTGGCAAATATGGTCAGCTCTCGCGCAGAACGATTGACATAAGCTAACCATGTCCCAGTTCCAACTACCTGCAGACCCGACCAGCTGGTCGTACCTTGGCCCAGAGGCAGACGACGACTTTCACGATCCTGATATTCGCCCATCCAAGCAGGCAAGTTGTTCGCCAGTCCTGGTATCCGAAATGCTGACCTTGTGTCCTCAGATGCACTTTGCTCGTTCCATGTTTACAGTCAGGGGAGCCACCAATATTGGTTGTCTTGTGTTGCTCTTGGTCACCCTCGTCACGCTGTTGTAGGTGACACGAATTCCGCACAATGCAGACAAGCTAATGTAGCAGTGCTGGTTATCCGGTGATCGAGTACGAACTCGCCGCACATGAGACCAACCTCGGCGGTTACAATTTGGGAGGCGTCAAGTACGTACCGAGATTGACTGACATGCTAACGGTGTCAGCCTGACTGGGCAAATCCCTGATATCAACATGTTCCAACTCATAGATAAAGATACCCCCACATCAGCATACTCATACACAAGCATGGAGACTGGGGATACGTGGGCATTGGTCTTTTCAGACGAATTCAACAATCCAGGACGAACCTTCTATGACGGTACGCATATTCTTCACAGACATTACGATGTCATGTTGAGCCATCACAGGGGATGACCCATATTGGGAGGCTGTTGATCTCCATTATTGGTCCACAAATAACCTCGAATGGTTTGTATAATGTTACCGACACCAGAGACGGATCACTAATACTGGCTCGCGTGTAGGTATGATCCGAAACAGATCACAACGATAGACGGCGCCCTGCGTATCACGTTATCCAATCAAACATCGCACGACTTAAATTATACCGGCGGCAGTACGTTGTTTCTGGGATGACTGGTTCGTCGCTAACATTGCTAGTGATGTCAACCTGGAATCGCTTCTGCTTCACCGGGGGTTACGTCGAAGGTGAGTGATCCACATTGGGAAGCCTACGACTGACAATGACAGCTTCTGTCTCCTTGCCTGGCACTTCGAGTGTTTACGGGTACGTTACTGTCAAACGACGGTTTAGCCAGCTTACCTGTGCATAGATTATGGCCAGCAATTTGGTCCATGGGCAACCTTGGACGCGCGGGATACGGTGGCAGCCTGGATGGCATGTGGCCGTATACATACGATTCATGTGATGTCGGAACTCTATCTAACCAGACTTTGAACGGTGTGTCTCAACTCATCTCAAGGGCGGTAACCATTGCTGATCCTCGATTCTACAGGTCTACCTGAGAGTTCCTTGACCGATGGTGACCCGACGTACGATAACGTGCTGTCATATCTCCCCGGACAGAGACTTTCAGCATGTACTTGTCCAGGCGATACGAACCATCCTGGACCGACCCTGTCGAACGGCAGCTTCATTGGTCGTGGCGCACCCGAAATAGACATGTTTGAAGCAACGGTTGATTCGAGTACTTTGATTGGCGGTGTCAGTCAAAGTGGGCAATGGGCACCCTTCAACCCACATTACGAGGTTAGTCCAGCCGCCTGGACAAGTAATTACTAGAATTGTTGAATGTTGATCTTCTTTGTGAACAGTTCTTGAACACCTCGACGAAATATTACGAGATTTTCGACGACGATATCACGGAAATTAATTCATACAAAGGAGGAGTCTATCAACAGGCTACTTCAGGAATATCTCAAACAGACCAAGATTGTTATACACAGGATACTGGCTGTTTCTCGGTATACGGGTTTGAATATGCACCTGGGGTCGATGATGGGTATATCTCTTGGGTTAATAATGGGAAGAAAGCTTGGACTGTTCGTGCTGCCGGTATGTCTCTCTGTTCTCAATGGGCATGGGGTTGGCGTAGGATAGAATTGATTCTAATATATTCTGTTAGCGATGGGACCAAATTCCAAGGCCGAGGTTGGACAACGACTGGTTTCGGAAGAACCAATGTACTTGATCATGAATCTTGGTATCTCGGAGAACTTTGGAGCTGTCGAGTGAGTTTTGTGTTTTTGTTTTCCCTTCTGCTCGTCGGCCAATGGGGACTGATGAAAATCAAAAGCTACGATGGTCTGGCTTCCTTATGGCCTGTACATATGGATGTAGACTACATCCGCGTCTATCGTACGTATTGTGTTTTCCCCTGTAGTCTGTCTATAGATAACGAAAGCTGATAATTTGACAGAGGACCCGAATCAACGAAATATCGGATGTGATCCATCTGGCTACCCTACAGCAGCATACATTGCTGCACATGCCGACGTATATGCAAATCCCAACATTGTGAGTTTAGGCGACTGTGCCGCTTTGACAATGACAATCGCTGATTTCTTTTTTACTAAAGACGACATGGGAACAATCGGCTGCTTCAGGCGTCGTACCCAAGAACAGTCTCATAGATACTTGTTAGGGCTCTATGATCTACCGAGACTTGTAGCATTTTCTTTTTCTTTTTCCTAGTATTTCATCCATCTAGTCGGACATTCTGTCATCTTGCAAAATATAGCATTCAGCATTCATCGCATGAATTACATTATATCATTTTCTGGACCTGAATCGAACTGTACTTGACATTCTAGACACGTACTTGTACTGTATACTACCGTATTATTCTGAACTCGATTTTCACTCGATTTTCCGGTATAGTCTGATATCTGGGCTCTGCCCTCGTATGGCTCAAGGAAGCAATACAGGTTGAAAGTATGCAGTAGATATTACATGCGTCATATTGATATTGACCTGGCTTGTGTGTTACAAGCAAGTTGAACCATCTAATAAGGATTAACTCTTTTCTCCCTTCTTTTTTCCCTTCTATCTCCAGCTGCACGCCCAAGTACAGGGCCATACCTAGGTCCCTCTTCTCCTTCTTCTTCATCATCATCATCAACATCCATCCCATCATCATCGTCATCATCATCATCACTTTCTATCTCACTTTCCTCATCGGCCCTATCAATTCCTTCTCTACCATCACCACCATCATCATCTATATCTGGATCACCGACCCTCAGACGTTCAGGAAGACTAGCAAGGCTCCATCCGCACAAGACACCGTCCTCTGATCCAGTGTATAATGCCTCGTTCTGCACATCGTGAAATATTGATCGAACGACGTCGGCGTGACCTCGATTTGGAGAGGGTCCAGATGCGAGGAATGCTGATGGGATATAAGAAGGAGAAGTAGTAGAGGATTGATGGAGGAGTACAATATCGCCACTGTATACCTGTTTAGCGTAGGGAATAGGGAATAGTCAGAATGGGGGTTGGCTAAACTCACGCATTGGTACCTACTGCAACCATTGGTCCACCATGTTTACCAACACCCAAAGAAGGAGCCACATCGATCAAGTAGTCACTTGTCAATCTACCTGCTTTATCGACACGTTCTTCCTCTGCCGATCGGGCTGTGGAAGGTAATGTAGATGGGGGATTGAAATCGCGAAACTTGAAGTTGTCGGAGCCGTACTCGACAGGATTCTGCATCTGTATCTCTGTTAGCTCACAATCCAGTCATTTCAGAAAAGACACTGTATTACAGCTTGCAGCCTGATAAATGGAATAAGGACTAACCTCGACGACCTCTCCATCTTCATCCTCAACAACTCCCTTACCTAAACTCCAAACGCAAACGCCATCCATATCGCTTCTTGCCCATACTTTAAGTCCTCGTCGATGTAGATAACATCCCGCTCCAGCAATACTCTGACCCCAATTATCTGCAGCCTGTACAGCCTCATCTTCGTCTGCCTCTTTCAGATCTGAAAGAGCTACCAAGCCGTCTGTAGAAGTAGATAGAAGCAGTCGCGAAGGGAACGAGGAGGAAGAAGGCAGGAAGCTTGATGTTGGAGGTAAGAGGGAGAGGTGGGTTATATCGTCTGAATGTGTTGAAGCGTGTGAGTATGCCGGTGTCTTGTGATTCCGCATATCCCTTTTCAAGACCAAAATCAGCTTTCAGTTTGCTTCTGAGACTTGTAATATGCTTTACCAGAAGAGGATGTGCGCTTCGGACGATACAAGCTCTGTACCTGCCACTACCAGATGATCTCGCTCAGACACGGTCATAGCAAGAACAGGCAATGGTTTTCTAACAAATGCTAAAAGGGCATTAGCACTGACGCTTATCTCTACTCCCAACCATCCGAAATGCTCTTGCTCACCTTTGATCGTCATTGCAGGCTGCCGAGTACGTTCGTCCCACCTGACAATGCTAGCATCCTTGGCGGAACTCCAAACCCCACCGCTCTCATCCACAGTGATATCAGTAACATCACCACCATGGCCACCTTGAAGGACTTCAACAGGCTGAAGAGTCTGGTTATCGGCGATGGTTATAGATGGCGAGGGATGGCGGAGCAAGAGGTGAGGAGAGGAAGACGACAGTGTCGGGGTAATGGAAAGGATGTAAGGCCGGGATGGGAGTGGATTCGACAGTGTCGGGTATGCAAGTGGGACTGAGGGCGCCATCTTGATAGAGATAGATGCTGTAAAGCTATAGTTTTGTCAGACTCAAAAGAACGAGGTGTTGAGGAAAGGCAATCTGATGATTTCCAAAAAAATCGGGTGGCAAATCTCGTTCCTGGTGGGTCTCCGCATTTTGAGCCATAAATGCAAGAAATCAACTTGCCAAAAGTCCATTGACATTATCATGTCGATAAATCATCCAAAACAAAAGCAGATCAGGCTCCCATTCTCTGTCCCTAGGCCGTCATCCAGTACAGCCACGGTACGAATCTGCGGAATGTACGTTAGATTCCCCTCCTCTAAGCTACATTTCGCTGATCAAACTTTCGTCAACAGATGTCGAAAGCGAGATAGCAGATATACTTGTCCGAGATGTAATGTCGCCTATTGCTCTTTGGAATGTTTTCGAGATCAAGTGAGTTATTTATCTATGAGCCTACCTGACTGGAATCGCAAGTGCTGATCGAGTGATGCTCAGAAACATGCGCAATGCTCTGAACCATTTTATCGCACGACTGTGATGGAGGCTATATCGACGGATGAGCAGGCTGGTTTAGAGGAGAAGAAAGCCATGTTGGAGATGCTAAGGAGATTCGAAGAAGGTGCGGCTGGAGATGAAGAAGCTCTACGAGAGCTGGAAGAGGATGAGGAAGAAGAGGATGAACAACTGAGAACGCTACTCGCCGAAATCGACCTGGGTCAGTTCACTAATATCAAAGCAGTGAACTCTTGTGCTGATTTTGAGTAGATGATATTGACTCGAATCAGCTATTTCACCTCTTACCTCCTAAACATCGGGATAAGTTTATAGCAGCTATCAAGAATCCTGAATCAGAAGAAACAAAAGAATTGTTAGAAGATGCCGTCAGGGATGGACGAGGAGAGACTGGATTACCAATTGTCTTACCTTGGTGGGAGAGACCTGTTGGTATTGAGGGCGAAGAAGAAGAAGAGGATGATGATGTTGAGGACGAGGATGAGCTTAAGGGATATACCGATGCGCCGGAATTATTAAATGATGAGGTGTTGGCAAGTATCAAACCACCAGATGGAACCGGTGCAAAGCTCGTCTACAATGCCATCTCAATTTGGTAAGTCCCTTTTCATGAGGCTTAACATATGGTACTCATTGTCAACATCAGTATCGCATATTTACACGCTCTCTTATCTCTCCGACTCCCATCTTTATCTTGCACATATCTTGACGATCAAGCCGTGACACCTCGAGAAGCGAAGGAAGAAATCCTTCGACTCGTACCTTTCTTAGCCGATGCGAAGTCTACAGTGAGATACGAATCCACCAGAGAAGCATACTCGTCAGTATGGGAAACCATAGGCCATGATATCGTAAGATCTTCATTCACAAAACTATGTCGATGCTGATGGTATGTAAAGGATCCACCACTTCCCCCTACAACCCTCCTCCGCTTACTAGATACCCTCGCTCCTTTACTGCATCCACCTTTACTTACTTCGGTTCCGCCAAATATCATTGTCGTCCTTTCGGATCTATATCATCTGTATTCACTGCCGAAAGCAGGTGCAGCTGTCCCGCGCAAACTTGCTTTCTACATTGCTGCTCTTCGGTCATTGAAGAGAGAAGACTGGTTACGCTTGGAGAGGGAGGTTCAGAAAGAATCAACCAAGCTTCGAAATGAAATAGACGAGGTGCTTGATGAGAATGTCGAGGAGGATAGACCTGCTTTACGTATAGCATAATGCATGGATAAATAGCACAAGGCATGAGTGTATAGCATAATGCATAGATGTATTGCATGAGGCATGAGTGTATAGCCTAATGCATGGATGTGTGGTGTATATGTATTTGTTCCGACAAGAACAAGAGCTTTTATGTTTCATGCTGTGACTGGCTTCCCACCTCTTGCAAGCCACTCTTTCGTCCGCCCACACTTTGGGTTCGTACATCCAGGACACCGTAATCCGATTTGTTTGCTTGTCGGTCCGATACTTCCGTCCGCATAAGCATTCAAGTGGGTGGAAACGACATCGGCCAGCGCTCTGACGAAAATGGGATTATCATTCAATGATTCTGCTCGAGTGAGGTGTACTCCAGCCTGTACAGCGGTCTCAGCATCAGAACAAGACTAGTCAACCACGAAGTTGGGAAGATTAAAAATAGGAAACACTGACCTTTTCAGCCTCTTCCTTGACTTCGATGTCTAGTTCGTATAGTGTCTCGATATGATCACTGGTAAAAGCGATAGGAACGAGACAGATATCTTTCTGACCAAGCTTTGCGAAACCTTGGATCGAATCTGATGTTTGAGGACCTTGCCAAGCTCGAGGTCCTACTTGTGACTGCCAGGTAAGTCGCCATGGATTTGAAAACCCTAATTTGGTCATGACAGAGAATACAGTCGCAGCTACTTCTGCAGTATAGGGATCTCCTCGGCTAAAGAAGCAAGAGTCAATTTTACTATCAGATCTGTTTACAGAAGAGGTAAAGTGTGAAGGAGCCGAGGAACGAGAACGTACTTTACGATTTCCAATGGTAGGGAATGGGCTGAGAAGAGGATGACCACTTGGTTTCGCTTTTCAGGTGGATACTGAGCCAGTACGGAACGAATATTGTGTGCGAATGCCTGAGGGATGAGTCAGCCCGTGAATGATTATATAAGTGTAGACCTCGAAAAGGATAATGCGTAATTTAATTGAGATTCACAAACAATCAAGTTTCAATCCACAAGTAAAGTTTTTTACTCACATCGACCAGACCAGGGTGTGTAGGCCACCTATCCAAAACACTCCATTCCACCTCCCCATTACCTCCCCAACCACCTTGATCATTCGAGACTTTCCACAGCTCATTCAAACTACTTCCAGTAGTAGAACAGCTGTACTGAGGATACTGGCTGAACGCCACTGCCCGCTTAACTCCATCTGCCCTCATCTCGTTCAAACATGTTTCAGTGAGTGGACTGGCATATCGAAAAGCGACGTAAGGCTTATGCGGTGCTGAAGCAGGATTCAGTTCGTCTAGAAGAGCACACATTTCTGCTCCCTGTTTACGAGTCCACGAGAGGATAGGTGAACCCCCGCCGATCGCAGTGTATTGCGCTTCGATCTTGGGTGTACGTCGTTTAGCGATGACGGGGGCGAGAAAGCGTTGGAACGGAAGTGGAATCAAATCGCGGTCGTGAAACAATCTAGATAAGAAATCGTGTACTTCGGGAATCTACAAGTGACCGATATATCTTGAGTATGTTACGCTTCTGTCATAGATAGGAGAGCCTTACAGTTGATGGACCACCCATATTCATCATCACGATCGCTGCCTGGATTAGCTATCTGAGACACAAGAACGGGAGAGACAATTTACCTGTTGGTCTACATGATAGTCAGAAGAGCTATACACGGACACAGGCATCACTCACGGCTTTGTCGGAAGCAGTGGCGCATCCCTCACCGTCGCCAGACCCCGCCTTACAGGTTGCCGAGAGCAAGAGCCAGCTGACGCTCTAGCAATACCATTCGTGTGACGAAGAAACACCATGATGAGTGGCCGGAAGGTTTCAACTCCAAGTTATCACTACTCTTTGACTTGATATCTCGATAGAGTCTCCCGAGACGAAGAGGGATAGTTTTGGGAAGCGACAGACTGCACAGTTTAAAGACCGTCACCACCCAGTCGGCGATCGACAGAAAAGTCAAGCGGAATCAATTTGCCACGTGCTCTCACGTGCCTTGGTATTTCGACAACTAAAGCAACACTACGTTGAGCTTTCTTCGCATTTGATTTCGTTCTTCTCTCTGCAGCCGACGAGCTGCTCGTGTCAAGATGGTGCAAACGACAGTGGAGACATACAAGATGGAACTAGATGACTGTATCTTGTGAGCTATTCAGATCTTGTCCGGCGCCGAGCTCATGTCCCCTTGCAAGTCCCCTCACCACTATTCGAGATACCCTTCTTTCTGCTCCACCCGATACGGCTTTTCCTCGACTGCTTGCTCTTTTAAAATACCACCTCATTCGACTGAAATCCCCCTGGGAGCCATTTTCATCCCCATCAATTGAAAAGAAGAGCGCGGTAGAAGCAGCTGTTCTTCATATTCCCAATTCAACAGTCAAAATCAGCACTCAATCTTCAACCCGGAATCTTGCCCTAAAGCTGTCAAGCCGCGTCGATGTCGATGAGGTCACCGCATACCTCCTTGTAAGCAGCTACGAACGATATAGCGTTGGCGATGTCGGTGTTGGCGGCAGCGAGGCGGAGGAGCTGGACAGAGTGGTCTTGTGGTGGGAGGAGGAAACTCTTGCCATTCCTCAGATTGTTGGTCTACTCATCCGCTTAAGCGAGTCGGAGAACGAGGAATGGAGAACTCTAGGTATGGAGCTGCGGGGAGAGATATTGCAAGACGGGCCAGGATTCATCGAGAAGACATTTCGGGCTTGGGGAGCTTTGGCGCGACGGACAGTACAAGGCAGAGAACGGGATCACGCTTTATTCTGGTCAGTACAACTGGCCCTTTCTCGTCTGATCAGGGCTCATTCAATCGATATAGGGCTACACACCAGCTACGACTTCAGTCCGTTTTGGTCGAACTTCTCTTTACAACCCTCTATGCTCTCCCGTACCGACCATTTTCTACTTCCGAGGCCCTAATTCGCGCGTCTGTCATGTCTACCTTTGGTACTCAGCAAGCCAATCTTGAGATCTGGGAAGGTGATATTGAATGCCAAGCACTATACGCCAGAATACGGGATCAACTGCTCGTTATTGCTCTCGAGTCGATAGGGTTGTCAGCGCTCATTGAAGGGGATGAGGGTCCAGTAGAGGGGACTCTGCTCAGCTCCCCATCCGCCATTCAACGGGTTCACGAGGCAATTTGGGGATTTTCTGAAGAGCTTGCGGTTCCTGCCTCGATGCCAAGGGAGATTGTGCCGGCGTGGCCAGTATCGGTGCTTTGCCTTGCTTGGGCAATCGCCTTGAGGAGTCTTGACGAAGCATCGTTACCCGCTACACCTGGATATGCGGGCGATAGAATCTGGCAGGAACTCATGGCGAGATCCCTCAAGCCCTCCAGCGGAGTCTTTGCTTGGCTCGAGGCGGTACTGCAGGGAGCTCTGTTTGCAGCGACCGAGACGGGTGAGCAGAGTGAGGCTAAATCATTAAGGCGGGTAATCAAAGGTGCGTGTCAAGGTAAAAGGAAGAGTAAAAGCTCATTAGATCAGACCTCATGATGGGCTTATCCGAGTCGGTACAGCTTGAGCACATTGCAGATCGCTCTGGCATGTACCGTGTTTTGGATCTGCTCTTTGGCGGAGTGAGTTCCGTAGACCGAGCCCTGCTGATATCTATAGGGTTCTCCAAGCACATCCTCTGCTGTCGCTGAAGACTATTGGGTATCGGATTATTTGCTGGAGACGCGTCGTTCCCTGCTGTTCAAAGCTGGCTTTCCGCAGCAAGCCTCTTCACTCCCTCGTCTCCTCGCGGCTTTATCCGCTCAAGGCTCTTCAAGTCAAGCAGCGCGATCATGGGAGTATTTCTCCAGGCTCCCAACGATCACTACCCCTCTACAAGCTGGCTGGTACCTGCTCGAAGGGCGCGATGAGCAGGACAATCGAACAGTTGTAGCGGCCAAGAATTTGATTCTACCGGATGGCCAGCTCATTCCCGAAGGTACGGCCGGTCTCGTAGTCAGCTCTCCAAACGCATCTTTACCGGTGGCAATGTGGCGCTTGCAAACAACTTTGTCTGGCTGGATCCTTTTAGTCGAGATACTGCGTGCAGCTCTCGGCATGCCCAAAACGGCATCTCCGACACAAACGCAAGAATCGGTCCATCTATCGGTCGCGGATCTGGGCATTGAGGAGCCTCCTGCAGTAGTCATCGAAGCAGGATTGAAGCTATTCCGCGACTTGCTAGAGCCATCCGCGGGTCTCGTGCGGTTACTGCCGGAGGTCATACCGAACGGCGGCGACTCCCTCGTACAGGTCGTTTTGAGAGTACTTGATATCGCCGGACAAGGAGCCAACGAGTACCTTTCCTGCGCTCCGAATGCGATCCGAGTCCTTACTTCTCTCCTTCTCACTGGTGACTCACATATATGGGCGGTCCTGCGTACGTCGTCATTCTTCGGTTCTTCAGGCAAGAGGCGCATAGCGAGCAATCTCATCATCGCTGACTCGACTACGGGAGATCACGCCCTCACTCTCGAAGTTATTCGCTTAGTAGCTAGCCTAGCCAAAACATATAACCCAGAACCGATTATCATCAAGGCGGCAATTCAACTCTTATTCACTGAAATCTGGTCAGTATACACAGCATGGCGTTTTACGGACGTCGCGATCAAGTATCAGATTTCGACTGCACTTTTTGAAGCCTTCGACACTATTTTGTCGCATCCGCTGGACCCTACAGGCAAGCAACCAACAGAAACTTCACAACACCTGAATGAGACTCTCATCGGATCAGCGTCCGGTATGACTTACCGTCCACTTGTCGAGATCATCACTCAGGCTGGACCGTTGGCTCGCAAGCTGATAGCAAGCAAGCGTAAGGTGGACGCTGCTTTGGTCATTCTGTCTCTTGACGCTGGGATTCGATTACTCGAAACGACCATCCGTATAGCGCACAACTATGGTATAGGAGCAGACGCCTTGCCAAAAAGCTTACTGGTGGCGCCGATACTGGGACCCAAAGGCGAGCGAATCACATTGGTTGATGGCATACTCGATCTTGTCCTGGCACCTGCGGCTCAAGAGTCGACAAAGCTCGCTGCGATAGGCTTGCTCCGGTCATACATACTGTCGACAGCGGAAGATTCCAAAAGGCCGTCTCTTGCGGGTTCGTTGAGAGATGCTCAAGGATCCCTCAAGGCGTTGGCAGGCTTGTTTGACGTCGAGGACAACACGGACGTACACGCAGCCATATGGACGCTACTTGCGGAAATCACCACCGCTCAACCTGGATGCGCCGCCTTTTGCGCTGCTACAAGCCTCGACAAGATCGATGGCACCTTAGGTCGAGCGGTGGACGCCGTATGCAAGGTGGACGAGTCCCCGTTCGAACCGAATGTGGTCTCTGCTATTCTTTATTTCCTCCAAGCCGTCATCCAATCTCCTTCATGCTCTAAAGCGACATCGCTACTCCGCAAGAGCACTCCCTTGTGGCGAGGAGTCTTCGATCTTGTGACTCGACATATACCACCGCCACCCAGTTTCGCGCTCTCGATGCATTCGGAGGACTTTGCCGTGCAGATCGAAGCATATGCTTACGCTACGCAAGCAAAGGCTAACGCAACAGCCCTGCTTGCAATTGAGATACGTTCGAGTCTTGAAGCCTCAGACGAGGGCGAGACCGAGGCGCAGCGACTCGTACTGGGACTTTGGAGGAATGGCGGGAGATTGCAGCAGGCCACCGTAGAAGCTGCGCAGAATGGTTGTCGGCCAGAGGTCCATACTGAAATGGGAAGGAGATTAGCAGGAGCAGGAGTGGGTCTGGCTGGACTCAAGTCAATGAGGCTAGATCGGGAGAGAATCATCAGCCGAGATTATTTCTTTGGTCAGTCTGGTAACATAATGGCCGCAAGTGAAGACTGACCTATGTACAGATGGCAAACCCGTCGTGTTTGGCGGCGAAGGCATCCAGGCAAACGTCAATTTTGCGATTGATATGCTGAATCTCGCCTGGTTTGGCCTCGAGGCTGATAAAGCTGTGACGATCGCTTTCAGAGATCTCGCCGATTCGATTGCGGACTTGACCGCAGGTGACCAACTAGCAGCAACGGCGAGCTTGCGCGCTGCGATCGCTCTAGCAGACTACATCGCAGGAGAAGAACGTGGTGGCGATGTGATGCTTGGGGTACAAACAGAGAGATTGGCCATCCTGGCCATGCTCCTCGACACGGCACTCGATGCCGAGGTGGATGTGAACAGGGAATCCTTGGTGCTGCTTGCAGCATCGATAAGCCGGATTCTCGAGAGTCAAGAGTTCGTACCAATCGCGAGTCTTCGTCAGACCGATCTTCCTGCCATTCACCGACCTGTTCTTCGCATTCTTTCCGCCATGCTGCCAGCCATCTCCAAGCTGCATCCGGTCGACTCGGAGAGGCTTCTTGAACCTGCTACTGTCTTTTCTTTGGAGGCTTTCGACATCATTCTCGATGCCATTAACCGTCAAACTGTACCTTTAGACACCGACAGGCTGCTGGATCTCAACCTTCTTGTGGGGGTTCTCTCGGAGACTGCGCGACATCCGTCGACATCAATATGGCTCGACCGAATGAGCGAGTTCAACTTGTTCACAAAGTCACTACAAGTGATCACTCGCACCATTGTTACTCAATCGCATGTTCCGCCTCACCTACCCGGCATACTCATGTTGCATCTTGCCCTGGCCAGCAATCCGGCTTCTGCAGAGAGACTGGCAGTATCCGGTGTTTTGCCTGCATACTCGGACAACGCAATCGCCGTGGAAGCCGAGCAGGCGCGGATCTCGTCGTCTGATCCTCAGGCCCATCCTTTGTCTATCCATTCGGCATGGTGTGGTCTGCTCGTAGTCATCAAAGCGCTTTTGTTTTCCCTGCCTGAAACAGCTCGAGGTGGGTTCACAAAGTCGGATGTCATTCCATTCATCCGAGTCACGACGGCGCAACTACACAAGACATTAGCATGGGATGGTGAAAGCTCCATGACCCGGCCATATTTGGACGAGCTAGGGCATACCGTCGATATCTTTGGTGGCATCGCGTCGGCGATCGGCTATCATCCAGATCTCCTCGCCGACTATTCGCCGCACGCCGTCGATCTCCTACGATCCCTTCGATTTGCCCTGCAACATCCTAGGACACTTGCGAGTTCGTTTGTCCCCGCTGACGAGGAAGAACACGGCCAACTCACCAAGGAGCTCGAAGCGATTGAGGGGATGGAGGAGGTTGAGTTGGTTGATTTTGCCAAATTGCCTGTGATCGTTGGTAGAGTCATGGAGCTTGTTCGAGTCGGCAGGGGTGCTTTGGCTGCTTTGATCGAGCTGACTAAAGCTTGGCGGATTGTGGATGGGGACGATGAGGTCGGAGAAGAGGTTGAATTGTTGCCGGACGTACGTTGTTCACCTTGCTTCTGGTCTTGTCTAGTCTCGTTTCGTTCCGGGCTGACTAGAACAAAAACTCATAGGATGTCCCAATCTCAGCCCAAGAAGATACTGTCGGAGTATATCTCGATCTACATCATCTCGCAGCGACAATGTACGACAAGATGGAGCCTTCGACGACGGAACAGCGAGTGGCCTATTCGACTCTGGCACAGCTCTCCGAGTCGGCTCTCCTCTTATCCTCCGCTCAGCTCTTGGTACGACGTGAGCTCTTGCCTAACGACGAAGAGGGCAGTGAGATGGATATGGATGTCGATTCAGGTAAACGCCGTACGAGTCTAGGCAAGATGGGCGAAAAAGAGCGGGCGAGAGCTGTGTTGAGGGAGCTCGAGGATGATCTCAGAGGTGTATTGGGAGTTGACGAGTATGAGCCTCTGGGTGGAATCAAAGGTTTTCTCAGAGAAGCTGTCAGGAGAGAATTAGGAGAAGAGCAATGATAGGATATACGATAGCAAGTAGTAGAAAATCACAAGTTTTTAGCATTTAGCATTTACTCATCTCCACGACCATACGCATGAAGTTAATGTTTCAAATACACGCTGGGCAGTCTCAGGTAGGGGAGGGTATATAATCAAGAAATGCACATATCGCCGAAATCAATGTCTATATATCGTTTCAGTAAGAAATTGCCCATCCTAGCGTACAAGGGGCGTCTGACTCGATAAAGCAACATCTGGCCAACCTTCACAACATGCTCTCTCTTCCAGATCCACGTCCTCTGTCTCTCTCTCTGTCTCTCTCTCTGTCTCTCTCTCTGTCTCTCTCTCTGTCTCTCTCTCTCTCTCTTGTGCGTCATCACATGGTTCGTCCTCTCTGTGTCGTACCGTCATCGCATCATTCGTCCGCTGTCTGCCTTCGTATCGTCGCCGTCGGAATCGTTCTTCCTCTCTCTGCCATATGCCTTTAAAGCTTATGGCTTGCCGATCCCAGCAGCCCTAACACGATTGGCAGCGTCTACTTTTGCTTGATTGGTCTTCGCGACTGCATAGACGATTCCTGCCAATCCACCAACACCAATAGCAGTGACGTTTCCAAAGTTGACTGGATCACCAAAGAATAAAAGACCGCTAGCGGCGACTGGGAGTTTGTTGAGTGCTCCGACCATTGAATAGGTCGTAGAACCACAGACTCGTACACACCATGCTGTAGAGTATGAGATGGATACTGCTGCTGCTCCTGAGAATGCGATGGCAGACAATAGGATTACTCGGTTGGCTGCTGGGAAGTTTAGGGCAAGTGATTCGGCTCCCCAGTCTTCAATTAGGACGCTGAAGACTACTAGGATCGGAATGGAGAGGAGGTTGTTGTAAAACATCGAATCCCAGTCTTTGAATCCGGTGATCTTGATTCGTTTGCGCATGAATAGAACCTAGACGAGTTAGTGTGAGCGGGGATACTCCCAGAATGAGAGATGGGAGACTCTCGGAATGAGACAAGGAAGAGGAGAGAGATAAAGAGGAAATATAAGATAGAGCGGGTAGGCGGGGAGACAGAGGAGTCGTCAACTTACATAGGCGGCAGATGCAAAGCAGTTTATAGCCATCCAGACGTAACCAGCATTCAGACTACCAATTCTCGCGTGAGGCGCAGCAGCAATCTCGAGGCCGGTGGTGGGATCAAGTGTTGGAGGTGCACCCCACGCGGAGCTGATATCTGACCAAGCGGCAACGACCGATGATCCGACCTGTCACACAGTCAGTCGGTCGGCCAGTCGACGAGAACATGGGGATGACTGACCATCAGGGCGAAGGCGACAAGAGTGAGGCCTGTCACTTTGCCGTTGAACATGATTACTTCACCGTATGCAATGAGGATGATGGTGAGATTCTTGAAGATGGTGTATACGGGGATGGACAGGAATTGCTGGGTCAAGTGTCAGTGAGTCCTTTCAGGATAAGATTTATGTCGCTAGCCGTGAAGGATGAATGTCCTGGGAGAAGAGGGCGAAGGGGATAGGGAGGAAGGAGCGAGGGGTGGGGAGGAGTGCTATTTTCAGGAAGGACTTACGAGAGACTTTGAACCAGTGTAAATAACAGCCACTAGAAGACTAGAGATAGGCCACCAAGCCTTTGCATCTTTCATATCAAAATCCCTGACTATGCCCAGAGTAAGCAACAGGTTTCCTTCTACCTCTGTGAAATATAAAACCAGACGTACATGTGATCAAACCGGTACGCTTGACTCCCCATACTGCAAGAACACAGACTCCAGATTGGATAGCGAGAAGGAGGAAAGTCATCGTGAAGTGTCGACCTGATACGACGTACTAGAGAAGCAGGTCAGCAATGAGCAGTGCTCACAACGTCGAGTTTGGATCTGTCCAAATAGGGATGAAATCTCATGAAGGACGTAGCAGTGGAGTAGATAGTCTCTGCAATGAGGGAGGTATCACGAGAGGGTGTGGGGTAGATCGTCTTGTACCGAGGAGGTGTCACGAGAGAATGTGTGGAAGGTAGTTCACGAGAGAGAAGGGGAAGGAGATGAAGTATAAAAGACAGATACAGCATAATAGGTAGTGTGGAAGGTAGTATAGGAGAGAAGGGGAAAGAGGTGGAGTGTAAAATAGGGATGCAGTATATGAGAGAGTGTGTGAGGGTGAGGTAGATACATACCTTGTTGACGACAGTCATCATGATACTTGCTGCGCAGTAGGCCATGATTGGCAGCACTATCACGAGTAAGTATCCGTGTTTCCATTCAAAAACATGGTCATCACAATCTCCCTCACTCTCTCTCCTCTACCCTTCACTCCCCATCCTCTACCCTTCACTCCCCATCCTCTACCCTTCACTCTCCCTCTCCACCTCCGTCCCCGTCCAACTCCCTCATCTCAATCATTCACTGTACCAACCCTTATATCCCGTGGTGGGGGAAGGAGGTAGGAAGAAGGAACTCACCCTGTTCAGCAGTTTTAGGAGCTTCAGGTTTAATTTCCCTTTCTCTTTCTCTTTCTCTTGGTCTATCAGCCCCAAGAGCCTCCATCAATAATTCCTGTCGATCTTCATTCTTGTCATACCCTATAGGAGGTGTTGAAGGTCTAGATACTTGTGGAGTAGGCACAAACGCGTTTGGTTTAGTCAATGATGATGCCATGTCGATCTTTTTCAGCTTGTCGAATAGTGATCGATCCCCAAGACTTGCTGATGATGATACCAAGTATACAAGTACGAGTTTTAGGTGGGAACAACAACCAAACCAAAACTGCGATGGGAAAAAAAAAAGATAGCGCATTAACGCGTGGGATGGTGCGGAGAGTCGTATAGCTCAACACGTTAACCGTGGGAAAGTCTTAGACAGAATAGTTTGCATGCAATGTCAGACCATGTCAGTGTTATCCGAGTCAAGCGTATGGGCAATAATAGTTTTCCAGTCGTGAGAAAGTGACGTCTAAAAATACAAATATCGATCAACCTTTGGCCGATCTCGTCCGTCCATTAGGGGTACTCTGGGTAGTCTGTCCAGTATCGCCATTACCTTGAGGCTTGTTCGATGTGTCGTCCGGCTTATTTGGAGCATTCTGACCTCTGGCTGGCGCGCTCTGGGCTTTATCTGACGTAGATGTTGAAGGAGTTCCTGGAGGTGTCGCTTTACTACTCTCGTCCGATGCAGCTTTGACATTGAGCAATTTTGCCAGAGTAGCGAGCTGAGGAGGTGTGCATGCCCCTAGATGTCTAGAATGGCGAGTCTACATCAGTCTCGATATGATATGAGGAGTGGAGGTGGAAACATACATGGAAAGTACTGCACTTTTCTTATCCTCGGTTGCGCGGATGACTTGCCCGGGTGTTTTGTTTGCACCAACGTTCGTCTTGTTCAGTACACCGACCTGGACCAGCTGAGGAAGTATCCCACTTTTTACAATGCATCAGCCATTGTCCTTACAGTTTCTCTGCACAAGGATCAAACTTACAGAGCAACAGTGATCTGAACAGGTCCCTGAGGCGCCTGGCTGGGCGGTTTAGTCGCTGCGGCCGAACTCGCATGAGTGACGACAGGCAGGTTCGCTCCTGGTCTTCCACCACGTCCACGGGGTCTCCCTCTTGGTTTTCCACGCTCAAGTGCAGCGGCAACAGCAGCCGCTTCGGCCTCTTCCTTCCTTCGTTGCATCTCTACACGAACTCGTTCACCCTCTCGCCGCCGACTCTCTAGTCCCTCGTACTGTGCCTTGGCAGCACTCACGCGTGCGCCAAGTACGCCAATCTCGCTTCGTACAGAGGCAGTAGAGTCGTTGATGAGAGATATGAGGACTGGTAGAGGTGAAGGATGGCGACCTTCGCGTTGACGCACGGCGAGGAAACGTTTGTTCACTGTCGCCATTCGTCGTAGTAGGTCAGCCGACTCTGCGAGATCTAGATTTTTAGTCAGCAATTGGGTCTTCCAAGTTCGGTCAAGCGTGTAATCGAGAAACGGCAATCCAGGTAGACGAGTTTAGGGAGGCTAGTCTCTCCAGTGATCACCGAACTGAACAGCCAAACAAACTCAAACTTTCTCCTGTGATAAACAGAAAAAAGACTCACCTCTCTCTTGAGCCTTCTTCGCTCTCTCTCCACTACCTTCCAGTTCCCCCTCGCCCTCTCCATAACTCCACAGATGCCAGGGTACCAACCTTGCTACCGCATCATTCAAATTCTTGAACCTGTCCAGTGCCTCAGGGGAGGGATATAACGTATCTAACTGGTCCTGTGCCAGTGCAAGGGCGAGGGTCGTGCTTCTTTCTGAAGCGATCAGGGATTCATCAGGCGTGAGATCAGGTCGTTTACGTTTATTTGAGGAAGGCTGTTGATGGGAAGTAGATATTGATGAGGTAGGAACAGAAGGGACTGGGCGGGACGTAGTGCTAGTTGTTGAAGGGACTGGGCGGGACGTGGCCGTTGAAGCGATTGGCCGGGACGTAGTGGTAGTTGTAGTTGATGAAGGGATCGGGTAAGAAGATGAAGAAGACGAGGAAGATGGAATAGGAGGAAGTGGGTACGACTTGTTAGATGTGGTAGGTAGTGAGTGAGACGGTCGGGATGAAGAAATGTTATTAGGTGTCAACTGTGATGATTGGGTAGGAGTAAGAGGAGAAGGGACGACAATAGAAGGGTTCAATGGAGTTGAAGAGGTCTTTGGCGTTTGTTGTCCATGATCAACAGTTGACATTCGTGAGTTGGACGTCCTCCACCGCGGGGACCAACTTCTGCGAATCAGAAAAAAAAAACCACCACCAAACGGTGCAAAAAGGAGAAAAACAATTATAAATTCAACGCCGAATACATTGATCTCATGGCGCGCCTATCTCAAGTCTCTTTTCCAGTAGGTGGCAAATTCTATAGATAGAGGCGTGTGGAAAGGTATCTCATATTTTGTATACTGCATTCTTCTTGTGCATGATATGATGAAAGACGTCCAAATGCTTCAATACTCTACTCTTATTTGATAAACTCGATATATATCTATCTACCGGAACTTAAAGCAGGTCGCCAGGTCTCGATCCCTGTGTTAATATCGAAACGCCAAAGCTAAGCATCTCACTCGACATCTCACGCCAAGATCTAAATCTCATCCGACATCTCACGCCAAGATATAGATCTCAATCGCAACATCAAGCTCATACCAACCCAAGCTGCTTTTGTTTGTCCTTGATAGCCTCTGCCAGCCTCTCAAAGCCCTTTTCCGCATCGAACTCAAGATCGACCAGACTGAAACTGACTCGTACGTGGCTTGATGTTCGTTTGTTGGGGTAGAATCTATTTTAAATAAGCACTGAAACACTTTTTCATCAACCAGCTCCGGCAGAATATAAGTGAATGGGACGATGTGACGAGTTTCTGAGGCTCTAGCCAAAGTGAACTTGGTCCAAGTGAATTTGGTGTTGGAATCTAGGCCAAGTGACTTTGGTGTTGGGATCGAGTCCAAATGACTTTGGTGTTGATGAGAACCCGATCAATAACTCACGAAAATCCAGGAACAGCGAGAACACCTTTAGCAAGAGCTTCATGTCGAATGAGTTCAAAAGAGTCTGTGATCCCCGCAGGACTCAGGTCGATCCATAGGAACATGCCAGCCACGGGACTGACCCAGGTCGCGAGACCGTCGAGATGTTTGTGAGCGATGGCTTCGAAGCGTTCGCGGCGTGTGCCGTAGAATGTTGCGACTGCTGCTGCGTGTGCGAGGAATTGGTCGCGGCCCCCTTAGGACGTGCGTGAGTATTTGCTCAATGGGTGATGAGGATCGGACATGCTAGAAGGATGGAAGGATGGATTGGGCAGATAGAGGGATGGGTAGTACAGATCGGACAAGTAGAGAGATGAGAGGGGTAGGACGATCGACGGGTACAGTGATGAGAAGGGTAGGACGATCGATGGGTACAAAGATGAGAAGGGGACGATCGACGGGTACAAAGATGAGAAGGGTATGACGAATCGACAGGTACAGAGATGAGTAAACACTCACAAGTCTTAAGCAACCCATAAGCGACAGCCTGTGATACAGACGAAGTATGCAGATTTGCTCCTGCTGTATTAACGTCGATAGCATGGAGGATTTCCTTTGGTCCGGTCGCGTAACCCTATCTACGTCAGCCACTCGCCACAACCAACCAATCAATCGGCTAGCGTATGGCGAGCTCACCAATCGCATACCAGCCGCCAAGAGCTTGGAGAACGAGTCAAAACGGATGACATGGCCTCCCTCTGGGAAGACTTCAAGTTCGAGTGCAAAGTAGCTTGGAATAAGGGTTGTCGTGAGGTAATAATATGGGTCGTCTGTTCTATCATCAGCAAACAAAGGTCTATCTAGGACTGGACAGAGGGGAGGGGAGGGGAGAGAAGGAGGGGGGGGGGGGGAACTTACCTTCGAAAATCAGCAGGTTGTGTTTCTTTGCTACACGAAGAACATCGAGCTTGCGCTGACGAGAGGATGAGCATCCCGAGGGATTGCATCCGACAGGACAACAGCTTGTAGGTTCAGCGCTGTTTTCTAGTCTATCACGAAAAGGGAATCAACTCACTAGACGACCTTGGGCTTCGTCTTGCCTTGAGGCCAGTTATCCAAAATACGTTCCAGATTGACCGCGGACAAACCCTCGTCATCGACATCGACCTCTGTGTATGGGTAAGACACGAAGATGCTTTATAGCCAAAACTACGACGAAGATGGATTTATAGCCAAGAATACGACGAAGATACGATTATAGCCAAAGAATACGACGGAAGATGTGTTTATAGCCAGGAAGATGAGGAAGATGCGTAGAAAGCCAGGATGGGAATATGAGGAAGATGCGTAGAAAGCCAGGAAGATGCGGAAGTTTGATAGCCAAACATGATGACTCGAGGAGCGATAGGACTCACCGATCATCTCAGCATTGAGGTTTATCAGAGGGGGTAGAACGCCGGCGTAAAGGGGAGTTTCGAGTAGGACCGGATCACCTGGGTTGAGTACTGCGCTGAAGCCCTAGGTGACGTTGATTGTTAGCTGAGATCCTTAAGTTTGCACGGCTCAGACAGGTGATTAAGTAGGACTGGAAGGGAGGTAGCCTCTTTGTTTTCCTTGATTCTATCGTCTTTCGTTGTCTTCTCTCTTTCATCCTTCATTCGAGCATCTCGTTACTCTCCATTCCCTCAGGCTTCTTCGCTCCCATTTCCCTAGCCCGTATCTATCCAATCTCCTCCCTGACCCATCTCCTATCTGGTATCTCTTATCCCGTGACCTCTCGGAACCGCAATCTCAAACGCCTCGCCCCTCTTCACTCCTACTCTCCTAGCCCGTAACTGATATCTTCCCTCACCCATCTCTCTTTCTCTCTTAATCTCACTCCCACTCTCAGGTAATTTCCTGTGTCTAGCCCCCCTCCATCTCGTCCCTCTCCCTCTCACATCCCCATCTACCCTGTAATATCGTACCCTTCCATCCTTTCACAACCTCTACACGTATCGTAACAACTTACCTTACTCATCAAATCCTGACTACCGCTCCCAAGACTGACGCTCCACTCTCCCTTCTCTCTACCATGCACATTTGCCTGTAAATCCTCCAACCAGCCCCTTATAGAACTGAGTCCAGGCGTAGGACCATATTGTAATGCCTCTGCGAGATCATTTCCTTCTATAGTTATTTGTTTAGGTATATCACCATTTCCATTTCCATTTTCGTTAGAGGGAATTGACAGTGGGGGCTTCAAGTTGAGGATTATCGATTCGAATGGGAATGTTTCGGGGTTGGGTTTACCTGCTCTTTAATGATATGTGAGTTAGACCCAGATCGTACTTTCTTCAATTACATGGACGACTAGGTGTAGGTGTAGGTGCAGGTGTAGGTGTAGGTGTAGGTGTAGGTGTAGGTTGTTAGGTAAGTAAAAGGCCTTACAGCTGAATGAACAGAATGTATTAGTTGAAGTGAATTGAGATGTGAACTTGATGACTTACAAAAGATACTACGCCAGGTTTCTCATGCTGCAACAACCCACGTACTGAAGTATGATCAGTCAAGGCAAAACATACACACATGTATCACACGTATCAAGTTACGGATATGCAGTACTTGTACATCTCTCTCTCTCTCTCACACACACACTCACACACACACACTTCCCTCTCCCGAAATCAACGGAAAGGAGGGATGAGAATTCCAAAATCCCAATCCAATCCAAAGAAAAGAGAGTAGAGAGTAGAGAGTAGAGAGTAGAGAGTGACAACTCACTTCCATCAATCTCATTAACTCTGGCTCTATCACTCAAGAAATAACCTTTATGATGACTGTTCGCATGAGATTTAGGTGTGACGATACCATTCACATCGGGTGTCGTAGTTATTCCATTCGTGTCCATCGTGTGTCCGTGTCAATCAAAGCCCTTTACTTTTTCTGTCTTCGGCACGAATCAGCAACAAGAATAAGCAAGGAGGGTTGTTCGTTTCGTAGGTCGCTTTGTTTTCGATTTAAGATCAAGTCAACCTTTTTATTGTTTTATTTTACTCGAACGTGAGAAGAATATGAATGTCAACTTGATTAATCGATCACGTCGAGTCACAAACACCTTAGATATCGGACACCGCCGGCAAAAACAAAAACCGCCAAACGAGGTGCCGCACTACTAATAATGAATACATGATTCTTGACATTCACATTGTGTCGCTGTCGCTGTCGCTGTAGCCGTACCAGTAGACGAATGTACATACATACTAGGGTATCACACTTGACAAAAATAGGAATTTAGTCTCTACTTGACCATAAAAGAAAGGACATTCACCAGTCGTTCCACCGCATCCTCCTCCCTGGCCTGGCCTGCCGTCCCTTTCCCTCCCCTGGCCTGCCCTGCCCCACGATACCCACATGCATAACTCACTCTCCCCTCGTCCTCCGACCTCTACCACCTCCGCCCTGCATTCTAGCCCAATCACCATCGATTTCAATCTGAGTTGCCATTTCCATTTTTTTCAGTTCTGCCAGACTCTTGCCCAACACCCATTGACCTTGACTTGCTCCTGCATTCCTACTGCCCTTTGCCGGGACTTTATCGCCTGGAGCTTGTTGTCCACTCGCGATAGCTAGAGCAGTGACAGTTCCTGGAGCAGGAGCGACATCTTTAGCATCATCATTCTTGTTCCTAGGACCTCGTTTGCCTGGCGGAGCTGTCGTTGCTGATATTGGAGGATGTACTAGAAGGGAAGATGATTGTGAAGCGAGGATATCGTCGGTACTTATCGTCGCTAAAGCAGGAGCGAGTAGTGTGTGAAGTAG
Organism: Naematelia encephala; assembly: GCA_002105065.1. Lineage (NCBI taxonomy): Eukaryota > Fungi > Basidiomycota > Tremellomycetes > Tremellales > Naemateliaceae > Naematelia > Naematelia encephala. The sequence continues at coordinate 28,456 of MCFC01000029.1, forward strand.
TAGATCACTTGGTTTCATACTATCATCAGAGGCCGGTGCGGCCGGTGGGACTCCAGATGGAATGAGAGGGATCGTTGAGGGATTAGGTGTAGAATTACGAGATGCTGATGAACCGGGACGACGGAATGGTAATCGACGTGTGGGTCTTGCTTTAATTTGAGCTTCAAGTAGTGTTTCTACCAAGTACGCGTCTCAGACATACCGTTCGATAGATAAAGGAACGCCAGTAGTGGTAACTCACCAGTAACGACGTCTCCTCCGTCTTTTTCTTCCCGTAATTTACGCCGCCGCTCCTCGATAGCAGACAACAGTCTTTGCCGCACCTGATCCCTCGCATCCCAATACTGCCCTTCGATAGTCTCGCGCTCCGACTCGTACATTTTTTTAGCCTGGTTCGACCTTTACTCGTCAGTCTTTCCCATGCACATCTGCTCACTTGTATTGGTACTCTATCTCTGCAGCTTCTAGAAGCGCGTCTCGCTCAATCGTAGAAGGGTAGAGGCGTAAGAGATATTGCGCCGAAGTAGGTGGTTGGAGATTGAGCGCTTTCGTCTCGTTGTGATATTCTTTATAAAGCGAGGAGAATTTTCTGTTCAGGACATCTTCAGCAACCATCTCCAGTGAATGCTTCGGGCAAAATGCCATTCGGAATGAAATGAATTCGTTGGGGGTGGAAGACAAGACGACAAGACCTACTCATCCCGATTCCTTACACTCTCATCATGCAGGATCTCAATCTTGTTAACGGTCTCCCGACGTTTTCTATCCCGTTTCGATTCAGCGTGTTGTGGCGGGATGATCGTTGGACCCATTGACGAGCCTGCGAGAGGGGGCCGTGACATGGTGTGTGTATGCTCGATATCTTCTTTGACCTGCCTGAAAGAGAGAGAGCAAGAGCAAGGAGAACAAGGACAACAGACATCGCGGGTTCAAGGTTACCGGCGGAGCGCGGATTGATAACGATAAATCCTCTGTAAATAAATCCACGTGTATCGTATACCCCCGTTGCCGCCCGTGTTGTCACCGACGTTGTTGTCGACGAACGACCTCTATTTTCTTTTCAACGTTACTCTAGCTGAACAAATCTCGCCTGGCTTCTACCTGGATAATTCAGTGTCTGGTGCATGATTGATACATACTACGTAGGAATCTGAAAATGTCAGCACAAGCACAACAATCCTTTCGAGCGCAATTATCAGGTTTCAGATGGGCGAATTCAGTTCAAGATGATTCTCAAGCTTCCGCCACTGCAACTGCCAATGGTAGTACTAATCCACTATCGAGAGCTTGGACAGGTATAAGTGGTTATATACCTTTACGGAATGAAGGGAGGAGTCAGGAGGAAGAAGCCTATTTCGCTCTTTCGGTGAGTACGAGTAGTATCTTTTTGTTATTTTCAGATCCAGAAAACAAGACTTGATTCCTACTTGACTTGTCTACGCTGCGATCAAGAAATGATATAACGGTTCAGAATGGAGTGTTTGAGAAGCTGAGCTAACGTATGAATTTCTTTTCTTTTCTTGTTGTGTTGTGGTCTAGTAGAGATGGGAAAGGTAAGTTCATTACAGACTATTTCGTTTTATTTTCGTGCATTGTAGACAAAATACTGACACTCGCAAAGATTTCTAGGTTTCTTGGCTTGTTGTGCGGGCGGTATGGCATGTTTCGGAATCGCTTTCCTCTTCCTTCCTCTTCGTGAGTGACTTTGATTTGAAGGATTTATGAGGCTGCTCTATTTCTTCTCGTCGATATTAATGTGTTGCCCCTCGCATCATCTATCTGCGTCAACCCCTCTCGAGTGACTTCTGTTTCATCATCAACATACGTCAACCTCCTATTCCCGTTTTATCATCGACCCACATCAACCTCCTATTCTCGTTGTGTCATCTACCTATATCGCGACTTGTTTTCCCATTTCATCCTCAACCTATATCGCCCTTGTTTGCTCTACATACTAGTCATCTATACTGATTCATAACCAGTCGCAATAAAACCACGTAAATTCGCTCTGGCATTCACTCTCGGCTCATGTCTGTTCATGTTGGGATTTGCCATCTTGCATGGACCATGGAATCGTGAGCTCATTATTTTCTTCAGTTACGAACGAATTGTATTGCTGACGACCGTCGTTTTCTTCTTCTTCACCCTCTCTACAATCTCCTGGTAACTCCCGATACCTACTCCTTCCCAACTGCATTATTTACTCCTGATAACTACTCTTCCGAACTGCATTAACTGCATCATCTACAACTCTAGACTTAAAACACATTCTTTCCGCCGAAAGACTCCCATTCTCAATATCCTACTTCGCCTCCTTAGGCCTCACCCTCTTCTTTGCAATCTACCTCCGCTCAACAATCGGGACTCTGATCGCAGCTATTGTCCAAGTCGGTGCTTTGCTCAGCTACCTTGCGGCGTATTTCCCTGGCGGGATCACAACCCTGAGGTTTGGAGGACAGATGGCTATGCGTGGAATGGGCAGTTTGTTACCTATCTAGTTTAGTGTATGGGGAAGGGGCGGTAGTCATAATAGCAAATTAATGTATCAAACTTGTCGTGGGCGTAGTAAATGTTCAGAGATAGGTAACTTGTATACCTTGTTTCTTGGCTGGATATTCGAGTCTCTGTTGTTGATTTTCAAGAAAGACGTTGATTGCTACCCAGGCAGGAGTTCCATCGAAGTATCAAGCGGCGAGATCCGCTCTTGGACTACGAGCTGTTCCTGAGAGCCCAATACTGGTATATAAGTTGTTTCTCAATCAACCATCAAGTCATCTACTCAAACGAAATGTCCACACCCACACCCACAGCCACAGCCAGACCAGTCCATGTATCTAATCTAACAAGACAAGATCTCCAAGGGGACTTGACTTCGCTTCTTAATCTCCCAACTTCAGTTCTTCGACCATTACTTCCCGACTCATCTTCATCATCTTCAACTTCATCTCCATCATTTCCCTCCACTACTTATCCATCATCTTCATCCCAATCCCCAATAAAACCTTCTTCAAACACAATATCGACTTTTGAATCTATATCAGCCATATCACTCTTAGATGACTTTTCAACCTCCTTCTCCCCAACCTCCACTTCCACTTCCACTTCCACGTTCACTTCCAAAGATGAGACAACCACCAAGAATGGAAAACTCAGCGAGATCGACAACAAAGAAAAAAGTCAACAACTCATCAAAGCGTATATTCGAGATATGAGAGATTTGCTCAGTATGGATACTCGTGAGAGCGAGATATTAGGAATCAGGTTAGATCAGATGAGAGAGAAAGCTTCGGAGGTTGTTCAGGCTTTGAAAGACGTTGAAGTTTAGGTGGTTGTGATTTTTCAGAGAGGTTGAAGTGTAGGTAGTTGGTGATTTTGAAAGAGGTAGAAGTTTAGGTAGTTGGTGATTGAGATCGAATTGTGAACTTTGCAGTTCGCGATTGATTATTCATACGAAACTTGAACTTTGGGTGGGTGGGTGGGTGAGTGTCGGGATGAAACACAGAATCAGGTAGGTTCGTCGATATCGCTTATTCATGAGCTTGTACTTGTTTGGCTAACATGCAAGTAGCTTGGCAGATAAAGCTGTTGGCCCTTGTCACCTGAGACGCAGTAGTTGATCTCGCTTGTCCTATGAGACCAGAACTACAAGACGACAATGGGTGACTCGTGTACGGCGCAAGTGCAAAAAGGACAAGGCTTGGTGATACCGAAAGTCAAAACACCACAGTACAATGCAATGCAATGCAGTCAGTTAGTCGTGGCATGGCATCATGCAAAATACAAATATAAATCATCTCCTCTTGTCCATGATACCTCAAACGTATCCTCTTATCCAATAACCCTAGTGCACGGTCCACTTGACCCTCACCATCTTCTTCTTCCTCCTTCTCTCCTCCTCCACCCCGTCCATCCATCTACCTCTTCCACCCCGCTCATCCGCCCATCCATCTACCGCTTCCTCCCCTACCATCCGCCCATCCATCTACCGCTTCCACCCCGCTCATCCGACCATTCATTTACCGCTTCCCCTTCTTCTTCTTCTTTCCCGCACCTCCAGGCGTAGCTGTCCCCGTCGCCCGTTTCCCCTCTGGCGCAGGCGTGCTTCCCCGCTCACCGACCTCGTCGACACCCGGTGTCCCACTCCTCTCTGGCGCACCTACTAGTCCTGTAGATATCCGTGCGCGTGGTTTAACGTTGGCCATCTGAGAGAGGAGTCGGAGGTTTAGCGATTCGAAGCGGTTTAAAACTATCGATGAGAATGTTTTGTACATTATTACCTGATTTAGTCAGTCAGAATAAACCACTGAGGTTCGGACTAGTTATCAAGTGACGAGAGATGAGACATAGAAGTCAATCAATCCACTCGGATAGAAGAGCAACCAGTGTTGGGAGAAAATTGACAATGCGTTCAACTCACAGTCGTATCATCTGTAAGTTTCAGAACGAGATGACCAGTTTTTGGTGCGAATTTAACGCAATACCGCACCTGTTATTATACATCAGCAGAGTTCGAATGCTCGCGAAGCTAATCAAGACTGACCTTGCGTGGTGATTTTGCGTATAGGTCTGTTGCAGCCTACCAAATGGCCATCAGCTGAGATTATCGTCTCCGTTCCCGTGACAATCTTTCATGCGCACAGATGGGACGGCTGTTGTCGTGGTACAGCAGGAACAGGAAGTCAGGACGATGGCGAGGAAGGAAGGGAGAGAAGAAGGTAGATTGGTGGAAACAGACACTGGACTTACAGTCTCGAAATCTGTCCAGCTCTTGAGGTACACCATCTCACTGTGAGTCTTTCCTTATAAAGATCCACTTGAGCTGAATGGGTTACTCAAGTTGTCAAGGTGGTTTGAAGAATGTCTACTTACTCGTAACTCAGTTCAGGCTGATAAGCTAGTTCCTCGAAAAAAAGGCCACGTGTGATTGTCTTTTCAGTGTCGCGCTCCGACGACGCGCTTTGATCTTGTGGACGATCAATTGTCCATCTTGGTCGAGTACATTGATTGACGATTAGTGTAATTACTACTGAGTAGACTGATACTAGACCAGAAAGGTGATCAAACCACAACACGAAGCTCATCAACCTTGGAACTCGGTGTCAATCTCGCTCGACAGTCTCACAACCTCACTCTCCAACCATGTCTGGCTTCCTCAACTCTATAGGGTGAGTTTCTTTCCTTTATCCAACTTGACCACTATACCTTTTTTGTATCTGACTTGGATCTTCATTCATAGCCGACTTCGAGCTCCTAAACGATCCCCAACAACCACTCCAACTGGACAAACAGGATTCTTTGACCCCCTTCCTTCCCCAGGTCTAGAATTCACTTCTCCACCAACAACTACAGCATCATCGACTCTCTCTGGAGGTCCAAAACCGCTCTACCTCTGTCAACCATTCATAAAAGCTGCATTGGTCAAAGGGAGTTTCAAAACTATCGTTACTCCTCCTAAATACGTTGATGTAAATGAATGGGTAGCTATTAATCGTATGTTACCCTTCGCTTTTCTTCCTCCCTTTAGTGCCAAAGTGGCAAGAGTGATAGCACTACTGTATATAAATTTGCGCTGATATAATTATTCTGGTGTAGTGTTTGATTTTTATCATAATTTGAATCACTTTTACGGTGCTCTAACGGATTTCTGTACGCTTCAGAATTGTCCTACAATGTCTGCAGGTCCAACGTGAGTCGTTAAACACACATTATACCAATATCAATATCCGCTCTTCTACATAACCTCACCAATCTTCGATCCTCTTCATATTATCTGTGCCTCATACGTCCAGCATCAAGTAAAATCGAATACTAACCCACCATTTCAGACTCAACTTTCTCTGGCCGGATCAAAATCAGCGCCTGGTCTCACTCCCCGCTCCGACATATATCGACTTTGTAATGTCATGGCTTCAGAAACTTCTTGATGACGAGAATGTCTTTCCTACAAAATCAGGTAAGTCTCAGATCACACTACGAATCTACAAACTTCACCACCTCACCCTCACCCCTCCCCAAAAACTCAAGGAAGGTCGCTGATTCTTTACTTGAATTTCCTCATATCATATCAACACCTCTCTCTCTCTCTCTATCTACCTCTCTCTCAATGTAAACCTTTCCTTCTTCACACTGTAATTTAATAGGTCGAGACTTTCCTTCATCATTCGCATACACAGCCAAACACATCTACAAGCATCTTTTCAGAATATTCGCACACCTCTATCACGCCCATTTCGAACAAATAGTTCATCTCTCCGTAGAAGCTCATTTCAATTCCCTCTTTGCTCATTTCCTAGCTTTCGGCAAAGAGTTTGATCTCCTCGTCGTTAAAGATCTCATGACTCCCCAAGGTATGGGACAGGGCGTCAGTGAGTTAGGTGAGAGGTGGCGTGAGATGGGTATTTTGGAGAGCTAGTTAGCTCACTTATGATGTTGTTGGGCTGAGAACGGAAATTACGGAGACGCTCGGCGGAAAACACCGTTGCGCAAGTAGGAAAATGTGTAGATATAGGAAACAGGCCATTGTTGTACCATTCAACGAGCATTGACGAGTGCATCTCTATGACCATCGTGACAGGCTATACATGTAGTCCGACGGAACGTCAGGCTCGTCTAAAGTATAAAAGGTGTATCAAAATGCAGGGTGATCTTCTTCGCACAGTCTCACAAGGTAATCGTAGGTCATTAGTCCGTACCGGGTCATCAAATCGTGAAAGCTTCAATCAACGCCGCGACCCACTTCGCCATCGGAGCGACCCTACGTCACATCGTATCAGCGCCCCGACCCCTCAACGAACCCCTGTCAGACTCACCGATCCATTTTAACGCTTGGAAATCCCAACTCGGCCAGTCCATTCATCCCCAGATCCTCTAAAAATGCCTCTCGCGCCCCGCTACCGACGATCCCCGTCATACTCGGCGAGCTGGATATACTGCCGTTGTAGCTTTTCTGATGAGTACTTGTACTCTGAGTCTCGTTGCTTGCCAACGCCTGTGATGGGAACGAGTAATTCGGATCGGATATAGCTCGTTCCAGGATACGAGTGATTGAGTCTAAAACTGAGACATTCGTCGTCGTTCCCAAAACCGCCGTCATCCTGGGAATGAGAGTGTCATACCTGCCACAGCTTAGATCTTTCTTTCAGATATCAACACAAATCACTCACGCCATGGATATGACCTCCGGCATATCAGCGGCAGCGTCGGCGATGAAGCGATAGAGCACAACACGCTCAATGTCCGAGCTTGCCGAGCTCAGCACCGTGGTCACAAACGTGACCAAAAGCAAAGCCGTGTGGTTGTCCCTGAAAGTCAGTGACTGTCCTTGTCATCTGAACTCACGGCAAGTCCAGCATCTCGTAGCAGGATAATGAACTGGGACTTGGAACCTCAATCACACCCATCCCTGCTGCCAGAAAGAGCTCGATCAACTCGTTTGGCGATCCCGCGACGACTGGCAACAGCGCCATGAAGAAGGGCACACTACCGGTCTTCACCAGATTGGTCACTGGACCTTCTGTAATGCTCGGCAGACTTGGCTTAGCAGCGATCTTCAGCAATTCTATCATAAGTTCAACCGCAAGCTTCCTGGTTGATGGATGTCGAACGCCCTTGAAGATGACTCCAACCAGGGCAAACCCAATACTGGTTTCGAAATTGACTCCGCACACCTGATCAAGCTTGCGACCCGCTTCGCCTCCTGCCTTCTTGGCCTCCAACAGCGCTTCGAGTAGATTCTGTCCAGGTAGGCTGGTCAAAACTACTGACTGCAATGCAGCAAGCATGACTTGAAGGGCGCCAGCAAAAAGTGGAATGTAGCCCAACTGCAGGACACCAAGCGCTATCCAGAACAAGCTCGGGGCATATCGACTGTCGGGGAGTAGCCCTGGTACGATCCGGGTCAGACACCGCAACATCGATACGACGAGCGCGTGATCCGCCTCAGTAAAATGCGACAGGGTGGTCGACATCGCCACTAGAATTTGATAAACGAGATCTTCGTCGACCTCATCGCGAGCAAGGAACCCAAGCACGGTGAAAGCTTGAGGCTGAGTAGCCGGGTTGTGCTGAAAGCAGGTAGCCACAACAAGGCCCATCCAGCGGGCTCGCCATGCGTTGCCGCAGTCTTCAATCCGTCAGCATCACTTCCTATTAGTTCTGACGCACCCATCGATACGGCAGCGGCGCTCATGATCTCCCCTAAAAGACTTGCAACTTGCTCAGCATTCTGCAGCAGCGCATCCCCTTCCCCCACAGCGGGGACATTCGTGAGCTCCAGCCCTCCAGCAACCCGTCGTAGGCCAAAACATGCGGTCATCTCTGGACTCTGGCATTGCCTGAGAAGTACTTGCAGTGCTAGACCGTCTCCTTCGCCTGACGCAGGCGTCATGGCAAGCGATTGTACGACGTTAACCAACAGGCCGTACACTGTCTGGCGCATATCAACAGACCCGACGCCGGTTAAAAGTGTGATAATGTGAAACAACTCGGGGAGGAAGAGCTGGGTATCGAGCGACGATGTCGTATTGAAGGCAAGTGCCGCGTTAAGCCGAGCCAAGGTACATATGTCTGCCCACGCAGCGTTGTCCGCTAGGGTAGCAGAGGGTTTTAGATATGTTTGAGCAAGAAGCTGAGACGTCAGCTTTCATTCCAGCCCTATCGGACTAAAGCCGCTAACCTTGCGTAGCTTGGCTATGACCTTGCCTCGGATCGCAATCGACGAGATTGACACCAATATATCCGCGACGCACTCTGTCTTTTCGGAAGCCATACCAGCATCCAGAGCAATATGCAATATCTCATTAATCATGACGTCGACCAGCGCATCTTGAGCACGGGTCAGTGGTTTCCATATTCGTTCGTAGATTGAGATATTCAGCCGCTAAAAGTCATATTAGCTAGCTCATGATGAAGTACAGTGAGAATCTTACCTGTTTCTCCGTGGCGGTTACATTGACAAGGCCACGCACAATCTCAGCAACAGCCCTGATCATCTCCACTCCACCCTCCCGGGAAGGCTTGGCGCAGTTATCGAGGTTCGACAACCATGGGCCGACGTAGAACAAGCAGGCGGTTTTCTGAGGGATGTCTGCTTTGGAGAAGCCAATCGACCATTCCTTGAGGAAGTCGAGAGTGAGCTGCGGTACCGATCCAGCGAGAGCTCTGCTTATATCCATGACAAGCGCGAGCGAGTTACTCGGGATGTGAAGACCAGCTAGGATTCAGCGATGCAAGCCATGATTACTCACCCCCAATGTGCAACATGCGCGACGCAAGATCGTACTTGAAAAACTGGCAGAGCTCTTGGACCAAATCATATGCTCCGGCCCTCAGGCTCTCTTCGGACGAGCACAAGTTCAGCAAGGCCACATTGAGTAGAGTCCCAGGAACATCGCTCGGACGGAGGGTCCTTTCAGATGACGGCGTATCACGAATTTTGGCTCTCGCCGTTCGAATGATCTGTGCCATGTCGCCTCGTTCTGAAATGTATCAGCTTTTTAGGAGTGAAAGGATTACGATTGCTTACTTCGCGTGATGAAAGTCACCAATTCGTTTTGCGAATGGCGAATAACCAGGTGTTCACTCGTCGGTCCGTTACCAATCGAAATGTCTTCAATGTCCTTCAAGCGAATCACATCAATCACGTATGCTTTGATCGCGGTGGTTATGTCTTGTTTGCGCCACTGTAGCTGAGTTAGATGACATCTGCTATAGAGGCTGCGAGCCTACCGATGCAACCTGAAGGCAGTCGTAACCTAATTTGACCACAACAGGGACTTGCTGCTGGTGGTCGGTAAGAGTCAGCAGATTGGTGAAAACATGATCCGCCTCATAGGCTAGCGCCATTGTAAACTCGGGGAGCGCGAGGCTTGTGAAGGGAATGATCTCAGCCAGTTCGGCTGGGCTACTCGCAGCCACGACATTTTTACCTATGGAAGGGACTATATGGCTTGAGTTTCGGACACATTCCAGTATCATCGCGCTTACCGGTCGATGAGAGATCTGAGATCAACCTTCGAATACGTCTTTTCGCATGCGAATTCGGATTGTATAGAGCCAGAGTCTGGAAGGATCAGACGCGATTCCTATTGTGGATCAATGAACTCACATTCACGCAAGGCAGAATCCCCGCTGGACACATTTGCAAAGAACGTTTGAGCCAGGTCAAAGGCAACTCGTTTGCCGGAGAGAATTCGGTTAAATCGATAACGAGATCGAAAAAGTCGGTGATGTTGTCCAGAATCTGCCATCACCTCAGCTGAAAGTACTGAGGCCATCTCAGGCGGCTTACCTGAAAGATGTGATACGCCAGCAAATCGTAGTCAACAAGAGCCACCCGCGAGACGACGAAGTAGAATATTCGCCGTCCGTTCTAGGAGGATTAGTCAGACGCGACTATCAACGTGGGCTTACCTGGCTGGCTGGCCCCTCATAGAAAGCAGTAGCAACATTGTCAACCTTCCGACCCCTGTTTTGTTTCATGAATCTGCTCTGCGTCAACGTCCTCCCATATCCAATGAACCGATGATGACTTACTCGTCATACACCTGCGATCTGGCCGACGAGCTCAAAGGCGCCACATGACTCGGTGTCCCGGTCGACTCCATTCTTGCCTTGAGTTGATCTAGAGCCAGCTTACCATCGAGTTCCCCTCGTACAGTCCGCACTCCTCGAGTCAAGCGATAGCTGGGAGGCATGGAAGACAGGATGGTTTCAAGTTTGCCGATGTGTCTGTATGCAAAGGCATGTCTGGTTTGCTAGTAAGCCGCGCGTAACGCGTGATTGTAGCTGCTTACAGAATGGAGTCATCTCCTTCTGGATCAAGCATGCGTTCGGCCTCGTCTTGGTAACCTTTGATAGCGCGTTGCAGCTCCGAGGTCGATGGTTTTGCCTGAACTTACTTAGCGAAGCTTTGGAATGACTACTCACAGCTAGCTCGGACAGATATTTGGTAACCTGCCGGATATTCTCCGACAGGAAAGAATTCAAGACTTTCATGTGCGGCTCTCTTCCCCCAAATGCGACGTTGTTCGCCAGATTTTGTACCACCTTGGTGATCAAAAGCAGGGCGCGCCGGACGTCGCGTACATCTGCCGGTACGTCCAGATCCATATTCTCTGGGGCAACAATGGCCGGACAGAAGAAGCGGAGGAAGATGAACGATCCGACCGAGGAGTGACGAGACTCTGGATATCGGGTTTCCACAACTTCCCAGATGATATTGCACAGTGCACGAATCATTCTACATTCCTCAGCTCGCATCACATGGTAAGACAGGGAACACATACACCGGCACAGGTGAGGATGAAGAGCAGATAAGATCCAAGAGAGCTTGACACATTAGGCGAAGACGGTCAGCGTTGCGCTCGATGTCCTCGTCGGGCCCAGCCTTTGTAGGATCGAGTTCAAAAGAGCACTCTGCCGGCTTCTCGAGCAGCGAGTTCAGGAGAGGTTGCAATGTCGATTTACAATAATTACTGAACTCATCTCAGCTGGTTCACACGGTAAGTCCATGAACCTACTATCCGTAGGTCTTTCCGAAAATAGTCATAATACGTGTGGTGATAGAGTTAGCTCGCAAGAGATCTGCTTCATGATCTGAGATGTATCAGCAACGATTCGGTCCAGTACTCACTTGTAGCTGCAACCTCGCGCTGCAGCAATGCCCTCATCAGACCCAACAGCTGCCCGTTGGCTTCAAAGACGCGGAATACCAACAAGCTAATTTCGTCGATCTCGTTAGAGGGACAGGCCTCTGTAACAGCCATGACGAAAGCTAGGTTTTTATCCGCAAACAAGTCGAGATACGGCTTGGAAGGTAGACCTGATCCCTTAGCTGAGAGTCCACCAAACCGTGCACCCTGCCGAAGGATGTTTGTGAGCAACTGCATAAAGGCAACGCGAAGGGCTGGCTCCTCGTGATAAGCGAGCGCCAGGCAGTGTTTCAGGCCGACATCGATATTCGCGGCCAGAAGATTCGAGAGGGCGGCAATTGCAAGAGCAGGCGAGTCATCATTTCCTCGTGATTTCTGGTGGCCGTGATGGGAGTCCAAGGACGGCGAGTCGAACGATGTGTCCTGCTGATGGTTAGAAGAGGACGCGAATATTGTCTGGAGAAATCTCACATCGCTCCCTTCACCCCTTTCAAGGATCTCTACGAACTGGCTGAGATGTCGGTAGAAAATCCGCGACTTGACAACAGGATTCTCGCCGTCATCTCCAGGGGCTCGAAGGGTCAAACCTTCGGACAACGGAACCATTGCGCGGAGGCACGCATGATCTAGCTCGCGCTGAAGCCTGCTACTCCCGTCGAGCTGATGATGATGAAAGTCAGAATCCTGGAATCGGTCAGGCATTGCACTATACGGGGGGTATGGTGAACAAAATCGTACCCTGGCTGTGGAAGAGAACCAACCCGACATCCACTCTAGAACTGCATTTCGAATAGCTATCCCATTGGTGAGAGTGATCATCTCCGACTTTCGCAAGGCTGCTTCGGTCAGCTGACAGAAGCGCAGCTTTAGTCGAAGCGCCACATCGTCTCGACCCAACTTCTGCACGTATTGTGCGAGCAGGAAAAGTAGCTCGCCCAACTCGAGCTGCGCAAATCCGGCACTCTCGCCATGTTGAAGTCGATCGATGGCGAGGCGTAACACCAGGACGACCTGCTCGGCAAAAATTGTGAAGGGGTCCGAGACTGTCATACCCGTTGGGCCTACAGCATGAGATAGCAGTCTGGAGGTATCAATGAAACAGGTCATAATTCAACTGGCCACACTCACTGTGTCATCTGCGAGATCAGCATGCGGTATGCGCTTGGTGGCAGCTCAGTTCCTAGCGCATCCTTGACGGTTTCCCGGACATGCACCGAGTGACAAATGAGGAGGTCGACACATTCTCGCAAGAAAGCTTCGAGGGCAGTAAGAGGATCGTTGGATTCATCATATGCTTTGGGCAGCATGCTCTTTCCGACTAGATCCGCCAGTGCTTGAGGCGGGGGTCCGTCGCACATGACCGAATTGGCTGTCGCACAAAGAAAGAAGATAATATTCTGCCAATTTTTTGATTCATCCTGATGATATGTCAACGGGTGTCTGCGTTAAAGAGTCGCTAATCTCACTTCATCCAGTCCGTCAATGTCTGCGGAGAGTGCTCGACGTCGAGAGTCGCGCTCTTTTCTGTCGGCATCCGCCGAGATGATACGGGCTGTAAGATTTCGACAATAGGCAACAAGTCCCAACCAGCACGAAGTGGGTACGATGGCAGGTCGGATATAGGGCCGGATTGCCTTTCGTAAAGTACGCTGCTGTTGTTGCCGTCCTGACAAAATGAGCTACCGTGTATGGCCTGTATTGACTCACCAGTCGCAGACGGAAGAATGGCGATCTCCTCGAGCACTCGGATGCGGATCATGACCTGCCGTACAGCGTCTCTTGCCTCATCGGTATCGTCCGCGGAAGAACGAGCGAGCTGAGATTTATGTGCTACTTTGACTAGCCCGGCAAGAGCGGTTAATGATGGCGATATCATCGAACCCTGTTCTACGTCCGGCCAAGATAAGGATATCATCGACGCCGATGAGGCAACGATTGTCGCTGTTAATCCCAAGGGCAGGTCCGCGAGGAGCTGACCGCTACGTCAGTAGTGTCGATGTTTCGAAAGCAGTTCCATACCTCAGGTAGTGAGTCCGTCAGGCGGTATAGCTCCACAGTGATGTTGCGGAACGCAGCGACGGACTTCTCGACGTCGATGGGGTCTCCGGAATGCAAAGCAAAGAGAGCTTGACGGCTCACGTCGACAAGCACTCGCCATCTGATGGAATTAGTAATGGGCAACGCAACCAGCCCAAACTCACAATGCGGATGAGGATTGAGCGACTTGGTCCTGGATTTGACTCGATCGAGTGATGAGCCGTGGCAGCGCTTCGATGAAAGCGGTCAGAAATTTCGTCGCCGCAGCGCGGACGGTGGTTGGACTTGGTTGGACAGCCAAAGACGCAACGGTTTCGAGGAGGCCATGGGTGGTATCGGAGTCTGAGCTGGATCTGGTGAACGCAACAAGTGGTTCCAGGGCAAACAACTCGAGCAATGCACAGATCAGATCAGTCTGACTTGCCGGAGGGTCTTTTCTCTGTTTGTCTCTTCCGGCCAGGATGCTGGTAGCGCATGCCTGACGAGGGTATGAGTGGTGACATTGCCGCCGTACAAGCACTTACTTGGAGCACAGCCCGGAGACCAGGTGCTACTTCATCACGAAGAAGCTGGAGAGATGGGTACCAATAGAGCCAGCCAGCTTCGGAGAAGATACGCAGACAAGCTTTGACAACAACGATCTTACTCGCATCACTCGAGTCGTGCAAACGCTTTGAGTATACTACCTTCAACGTCCCGTTCGGATCAGTGCGGTATAGGGCGATGAGCGCGTCGATGAGCAAATCGAGGTCTGAGCTCTCAGAAGCCAAACTTGAGGAAAATAAAGCACGCTGACTGAGTTAGCAACGGTGTATCACGGGTCCTATTGGAACTTGCCTTCAAGTCATTGTAAGTATCCGCCACCAGTCTTCGCACACCAGCATTGTCCAATCGTGGAGACAAGCTCACAGAGGCCCTCATTAGGTCGAGATAGCAGTTGGCACACGCATTGAATGTCTTTGGGGACAAGAGACCTTTCCGCAAGCTGTCGAGGAAAGCCTGCTTCTTTCCCAGCCCAGAACTTCCCTTTGGGCCTGTGTCACCCATCATCAGACGCTTGAGCACATCGGGACTCAGAATTAGGAGATCTGCCATGAGGGGATAGAATGCCTTGACTCGAACCAGATTCGACGAGGACGTAGAATCCGACATTGAATGAAGAACATCAAACAGCGTGTCTGGACCGCCGTCCAGTTTGCGGTTCGTCTCAACCAGGTTTTCGTATTCGATGGGATTCATTTCTATCCAGCTCCATACTGCATGCCTGAATACGATAGCGAGAGCAATCTGAGCTGCCGGCTTGATGTGGAGGAAATTGGAAGATATCTCTTGGAGCATCTGGCCGAGTTTGGGGCGATCTAGGGCAGACCACTCCAAGAGCCGGAGTTCCGACAGGTCTATTGCCTCCTCATTGACTGCTGTGAGCTGCTTGATCCGAGTCTTCACTCGCTGAATGACCAGCGGCCAGTTGGAAGCGGATAGAAAGAAGGTGATCCGAGAAACGTATTCGACCATTTGCGTGATGGTAGCATAAGCATCGGAAGCTAGCGGGTACAACAGCTTCGGTTTCGCAAAAGAATCCGTACTCGATGTGAAGGCTGCGGAAGGGTAAGAGTGCTGCTGGAGAAAGCGTCCGCTGAGAGGTTTGAAAGTCGAAGTGGACGTGGACACAAAACTACGCCCGAAAAGCGAAGACGAAGCAGTTGCACTTTTTGTTTCCCGGCTCGGCGCCGGGCTCGATGTTCCCGCCACTGCTGTCGTGTCGAAAGATAACATGCGGATATATGCAAGTATGACAGCAAGAAGGTAACGAGCGAGGGCGTCATCTAAAGGATGAGGTGTTGGCCAAGCTCGAGGGAGTTCCGTTGGTGGTGGCGGGTTCATTTGAGCCTCAAGGCGCCATGAGAAAGATAGGCAGGATAATAGCAAGTGAAGGAGGAATAGCTGGGAGTGTAGGATATCGAGAGGAGCCTCGAGTAAAGGGCTACCCGCAGTGTGCTGTAGGCTCGTAAGCTCTGGCCCTTGCTCAGTGCTGTTCCCTTACTTTTGATAGCGTTTCAAGGGCGGAGGCTAAGGCATGAACAACGGGTCCGAGTCGAATCCTCGATATCTTTAAAAGGGACTGTACTGTCGTCTGGACGGTAGAGTCCACCTCCATCATTGCCAGCCTCTTGCCAGAATTACTTGGTAGCTTGGGGAATCAGCCAAGGTCAACTATCTCGCCCACCTTGTTGACTATCCTCCCTACCAGAGCCTGAATGACCTTTTCCTCACCCTGCCCACTCTCTGCGGTAGATCTGGCTGCCATCTTCCCAAAGTCTCGAAGTGAGTCCAGCTCGGCCCCTCGAGTGGAGAAGGTCCCCGGTGAGCCGGACGACGACGACCACTTGAGCGGCATGGTCGAGTATTCTGGCTTACTGGCACTCTGTATAAGCCATACCCGACTCGAAGAAGGAGAAGGGAGAGGATGAAGGAAGGAAGATGGTCAAGAGGTCTGATGAGATTATGATATGGCGCTTTGACCGCTGTGACTTTTCAATAATGGGTCCCGTCGGATCGGTGATCGAGAGCTTAACCGGGTTTGTAATCTCCCGGAACTTTTTGTAATGGATGCTAATGGATGCTAATGGACAAGTCAATGAAGATTGTAGTACGAAAGCTAATCAATCATTCAGGAGTCATGTGGAGGTTTCTAAAGAGTGGTTTCGGAAGTTCAGTCGTTTTCATTGTTCAACCATATCGAGTGGTCATGGCTCCTTCAAGAGGGAGTGCAGATTCCCTCGAGTACCCTCAAAATCTCGTTCAGACGTGAGTACGGTGTTTTCTACTTGGGATGTTGACTTGATCTTTCCTAGTCTAGACGCACATCAAGGACCGGTCTATGTCGTCCGCTACAACCACGGTGCCAAGTATTGTCTGTCTGGTTCCGCAGACCGTTCTATCCGGCTATGGAATCCTATCGCTGGAAAAGAGATCAAATGCTACAATGGACATGCGAAGGAGGTACTGGCTCTGGACATGTGGGTTCCGCTAGGTGGAAGGCGAAGCGAAGCTAATTGCAAATAGAGCACATGATAATGCCAAGTTTGCATCGTGTGGAGGAGACAAGATGGTATTGGTTTGGGATGTGGCTTCGGGCCAGGTATTGCGTAGACTGCAAGGCCATTTCGGAAAGATCAATGCAGTTGCATTCAACAAGGATGCTCAGGTCTTGGCGAGTGGTATGTGATCTTCCCTTCTCCTCTATCTGTATCGTAGCTGAACGACGAATTAAGCCGGTTTCGACGCAAAGATCATGCTTTGGGATATGAGGTCGGTGTCATATATCTGTGCTTCCAAGTCTTTGCTCACTCAACTGACTGCCCACCGCAGAGCTGCAACACGGGATCCGATACAAACTCTGAAAGAATCCACAAACTCCATTACCTCGCTCTCAATTCCCTCGGACTTGCCTGAAATTATCTCAGGTTCGCTAGATGGACACTTACGCACCCACGACCTTCGAATGGGCAAGATGACTGAAGACCTAGTCGGGTCACCCATCGTATCTGTTCAGGCTAGTCCAACGGCACCCAAAGATACTATACTCGTTTCGTCAATGGATGGCAAATTGCGGGTATTTGATCGCTCGGACGGTAATGTTCTGCAGACTTTCTCTGGACACAAGGTGAAAGAGGTCCGCAGTCGGGCTTGTTGGGGTTACGGCGAGGGGCTCGTGTTAGCAGGAGATGAAGAGGGTAAAATTTGGAGCTGGAACGTCCTTGATGTGAATTTCAACGGATTTTCCCCCATTTGGATTGTCTTCTGACGGTGTTTGCCAGGGCAAACCAATCGACCCGACACCTATGGCTGTGCATAAAAAACCAATAACATGGCTCGAGCTCGCTCCAAATGGTAAAAGCATGGTATCAGCGAGTGCAGGTATGTCTTGGAGTTTAATTTGGTTTTGCATGTGACCTCTACTGACTCGTCAATCTAGATGGCACAATCAAGGTATGGTCAAAATCGCCTCCAGTGGAGACCCAGACCTAAGTCACGAGTCATGCCGTTGTATACAATAATCGTCATAGGCATGCATCATCATGTAGACAGACAGTGATGTTGGGCAGGACACACTTGGGAAGCAGGCAGGTACTCGTAGAAAGTGTACTTATCGGCCTCGGCCGTCTCCGTCAGTTACCCCGGACCTCGCGCTGTTAAAGTAGTCAATTCCTTTCAAAGACTTGACATCTCTCCGTTCAGAGCGTATTTTAGCGAGACCTGTATCCACTATCTATCACCTCCTTGACCATGCCAGCTCTACCAGCACCTGATAAATCTACCCGACGTCCCAAGATACTCGTCACGGGCTTCGCAGTACGTCTTTCCACTCTCTGCCTCTCTCTCTGTCTCTTTCTCCTGTCCTTTTCATCCTTCCTTTCTCCTTCTCTAACTAGTCCTGACGAAAACATAGCCATGGGGTCCCAACACTCTCAATCCCTCATCGCAAATAACTTCTCTGCTCTTGTCCTCCTCGCCTCCCGTCCTGTCGCCTAACCACTTGATCCACCCTACTCCTATCCAAGTATCCTACTCGACCGTCCGTTCTCAGATCCCAGATCTATTGGAGACTGTTCAACCAGATATGGTACTTCATATAGGTCTAGCTGGGATATATAGGTGGTACGGACTTGAGAAGAGTGCACCTAGATCTGGATTCAAGAGTCCAGACGTTGATGGCAGGATCATCTCATCTGAGCAAGTGGATGATATGTGGCCACCTAATGAATTCACTACTACTACTACTACCCTGATTGAGGATAGTAAAAGTATACGTGTAAGAAGAGGAGGAGATAGTGAAGGTGATCGTAATGGGGAGAAAGGAGATTCGTTAGTGACTGAAACGCCTTATGACGATATCGTCGATCGGTGGATATCAAAGTGTCAAGCTACAGTACCAGACGTAGCTGTCAGAGAGAGTGATGGCGTAGGTGCATATCTTTGTGGATTCATTTATCATACTTCATTACGATGGTTTAAACGAAAGGGCAAGAGAGGAGACGTGCTCTTTCTTCATGTACCCCCTTGTCCGACAGAGGTCGATCTAGAAAACGGTAAACAGGTTGTATTGGCTTTATTACAGGCTATGGAGGAGACATGGATATCAGAAGCCGACGAGTGATCAAGTAATCTACGAAGATCAGACTAGACCTCGACAGACATCGACAATGCGCCAAACAAGATCCCGTCACGTAGATAAGACTAGAGGCCAACAAGTAGACTACATAGACTACCAACAGCTAGCTAGTTGACTTGGATAGAGATGCAGATAGCATGCCTAATGTACAAAACCGTGCTAGCAAAGTAGCGTCTTCTGCCATCCCCAAGAAGGCCCACACTTATCGTCGACGAGGTGGAGGACCTCCTCTAGGTGGTGGTGCAGATCCGTATGGGTTGTAGGCACCGCCATTTCCCCCATATCCTCCTCCATAGCCGTTGTTGACTGGAGGTGCGCCATATGGAGCCGGCGGCCCATTGCGGTACGGTAATGTAGGTTGTGGCATGCCGTAGCCGTAGGGGGTCGGTGGCGCTGCAGCATAGGGGTTGCCTCCGCCATAACCATATCCTCCATAACCACCGCCAGCAGGGACGGGCGGCGGAGCGTATCCTCCTCCTCCTCCATAGCCACCCTGTGGAGGCCCAGGATGAACACCGTACGCGGCTGGTCTTCCAGCATCAGCATAATTGCGTCCGTTGTTTCCGCCATGAGACATTCCAGGTCCTCCCATTTGTTGCCCTCCTGAATAACGGGGACCCCTACCGCCTCCTCCATACCCACCGCCACCACCTCCACCTCCACCACCGCGTTGCCCACCTCGCCTGACCCAATCCTTGTCGCCTTCAGTAAGTCTTGGGGGTTCAGGTTGATAACCGCGCAGTATGACGGATCGGTGGGAATGCATCTGACGGGGAAAGTAGTACCGCACAGAGATCGCAGAATTGTTGTCTAGGTCAGGACACTCAGGTATTGAAGGAAGAGGCGATTCCAAAGCCGAATTCGGCACGCAACCGGGGTCTGCGAGAACAGCGCCACTAGTGCCTTGAGAGGCCTTCACATCGATTTGTATTGGCTAAGGCAGCCAGTCAGTACACCGGCACAGAGGAGCGATTTGCTTACCTTTTGACCTGCTTTTAATGTATATAATGAACAGAAAGCGTCGTATAACGCGTTGCCGTCTGCAATAAACATGACGTTATCACCCCATCGATTCCGCCTCTTTTCATCATCGGTGAAAAGCTCCTCCTTGCTCTCGAGCGCGTCGAGAAGACGTGTTTGATCAATGAATGGAAGCAACGCAACACCTTGCCACGCCATCTTTTTGCCATTCATGTCAATCTCAAAGTCGTCTGGGTAGAAATCGATAATAGGGCTGTCCTCATGAGTCATGAGCGTCTGTAACGGTTCGGGAAGGTGCTTCCGACTGCATGGGTCAGCTGAGGACCTTGAATGAACATGTGAGCTGACCTGGCAGCGGGAAAGACCCCAAGAAGTTGAGCAAACGGCTTGAAAGGTTTGTGCACCTCGAATGAGATATCAAGCTTGCCAATATCCTTGAAATCCTGGGCGAAAGGTGCGTAATGATATGGGTAATACCAGTCCCAGGCTGGGACACCTTGGTAGTAATACTCAAGCACCCAGCACAAGCCCTCCATGTAACTCCTGGTAACTCTGCTGCACGTTAGCGAAGCACTTGCCAGAAACACTGATACTGACTTTGAAATGAAATCGGTGTCTGACAGTGGTACACCGAACTTCTGCTCGTAGTACCTCTCACGATATCCCGGCTCCCAGAGTCTACACTATCAGCTGAAATCAAGTACATGTTGCCATGGGTACTCACCGAACGTCGTCGAAGTATCCCTCAACTGTTCCATCCGGGTTCACTTTCAGTTTCTTCTTCGGCACAGGCTGATCGGCCTCAGGATTAGGTGGAGCCTCGACGTCACTACCATCGGCATCCTCGGCATTCTCGTCATCCTCGTCATCCTCATCGGCCTTTCTCTTCCTCCCACGGCTGTCGTTGCTGGCAGATATCGGACCCTCGTCTGCAGCGGGTCCCTCGTCCTCATTCATGTTATCATCTGCTGGTGCTACCACTGCTTCATCCGCTGGTTCGGCCGGGAGGACTGGCTCGGTCTCGATTACGGAAGGGTCGACCGGGTTCTCCTGTGCGACAGATATATCCGGTGCGTCCGCAGCTGCTGACGGAGTGTCACCTTTATCGGCCGCTGCCTCTGGCTCATCTGCATCGCCAGTGTCACCTGAAAGCTCTGCCCTCAACCGGTCCGCTGCCGACATGTTCGCCATTCGAATCTCTTTTCGATTATTGACCGCGTCGAGATTGCTGCCTTGGAGAGCCGGTATGGCATCTGGTCCCGGCATGTACGCCAATTTATCTCGTTCATGCTCTGTGAGCCTCTTCTTCGAAGCCGGAGCACCAGACGCGATTTCCTCCTTGGGAACCAGGTCGAATGACGGACGAGAAGGCAATGAAGGGTGCATTGCGCCTCCGCGAGCAGTCGCAGAGGGAGTCACCGCGACGTATTCCTGACCATTCAGCACTGTGTTGCCATTTTGTGCCGCCTCCTTGGCAGCCTTGGCCTGATCTTGGCGGCGATGATCATCCGTGCGTCGCTGTTTCTGCCTCTGTTCCTGACGGTCCTCATCTGCCGGATCAGTATAATGCCCAAGGCGAGAACAGATGCTTACCTTCTTTTCGCTTCTGAAAGATCTCGTCCTCAGATTGTGCTAATCCCTCCAAGATGACCTGTGCCCTTTCCAAATTGACTTTTCCGTGGTTGGTCAAGTATCCGCCCATCCTTGGAAGCTCGCTTTTCCAAATTTTCAACAAGACGTCAATAGCGCCTTCGCGGATCTCCAAGCTCGGCAGATGAGGCAAGAAATCGTTTCCGACAAAGAAGATCATAAAGATCCAATCGTCAATAGCGAGCTCGAGATCAAAAGGGAAGGGGATCTGTGATACGTTGAGCTCGACGGCGAGATACTCTCGCAGAACAGAGACATCAAGGAAGATGAATGGTTTGGGATCGACTGGTTCGGCCTTTTCAACGACTTTGGGATCTGGAAGTTTCTTTTGACCTACACATAACAGTGAGCAGACCGCTTACCAAAGGAAGAGGTGCTAACCTTTACAATTTGCCGCAAAGTGGCCTTCCTCTCCGCAATTCTTACAAGCCATAGACCTCTTTGATCCCTGTGCAAATACATCCTCTCGTAATACCCTGAAATGCGGTTCGTGTGTAGCGAGACCGAGCATGATGAGATCGGCATCTAGACCATAGATGACGTGCGAGGTATTGGGATCCCAAGTGGAGTGTGTCCGTTGTCGTCGGATCCAATCGACGATCTTATGCTCGCCCTCACCGGGGACAGATGAATCTGAGATGATGATCTTTAGGTCTCGCCATCCGGGGTCGGTCGTTAGTTTGTGAGAGACCCAATATTTCAGTGATGTTGAGAGGAGATCCATGAAAGGTGTACCTGCGAAATTTCAGATCTCGCCTCGCAGTTTCATATGATACAAAGCATACCTGGAGTGATGGCATTGGTATCCCAAGTCTTTTGATTTCTGGTCTCCTCCGATACTGGATGACCCATAGCCTCAAAGAGCTCAATAGCTTCTTTGCGCTCTTCTTCCTTGTCAGCTGCCTCCTGCGCTGCTCGGAAACGTCGTGACCGTTGCTGATTCATCTTGGCTCTGGGGGCGACTCCGTCTGTTGACAGTCAGCTCCTTTGCTCGCATGGGAAACGACCGACAAGCTGACCGATAGCCATCATGAGGACCTTCCTCGGTCGAGCCATGTTCACAACCCGCTCCGTGTACTTGAAGATCTCTACCATCATCTCCTCTTCTGTCTCCGGTGCAGGTTTGCCTTCAGGATGTGTACACGGATGGACGATTCCGTTCATATCGACTACAAATCGTCATAATGTCAGCTATTACTATGCTGCGAGACAGGCCATGATACGTACGATATAGATTATCTACCTCAAATCCATTTGGATTCTTGCTTTCATACCGTATTGGTACCTCGGTAATCTCGCCATCCTGGTTACGGACTTTGGTCGGAGTGTCCTCGACAACTCGACTAACGATCTTTGGGTATTTCTTCGATAGCCATCGGAAGAGAGCTGGGACACCCTGGAGATGCATTAGTTTCACGGACTTTGGCGAAAGGGAAGGATTAACGTACCATAATGCAGCAGTATCAAAAAGTGAAGGCAGGAAGTGGAAGAAAAGGAGAACGACAACGAGCTTCTCCCCCAACCTTGGATGAAGAGTTGAGCTTCTTTTAAGGCGATTCCGCTGATTATTTGCTACCTCTTCTCTACACCAAAAGTCGACACAAGCCAAACTCGAAACAAGAGAAAGATAACTAAAAGATATGAGCTGCTCGACGTCAAAGCCAAGGTGAAGCAGCTGAAAACAGACTTGAAGAATTGCCACCTCGGCTATCGCCGCTTTGAATCGCCGCATCGCAGTGAAAGGAAGGCGGGGTCTCCACACACTTAAGGCAACTAATAATAAACGCGTTCGTACTCATTCGTATGAACCATCGCGACGTTGACTGTGAGATCTTTTTTCAACTATAATCAAGACGAACTGTGAGAATGCCTAGATTAGAAACGGATCAGCCGTCTTGGTCGAGTAGAATCCAGAGTCTGCCTCGAGATGTGTTACATCGGTATCATCGATTAGGTAGGAAAGGAAAGGTGAGCTCAGCCATCCATTCGGCCGAACACTTTTGAAAGCGTAGTCGCAGCTGAATCGAGATGATCATAGACTGCTGTTTGGTACATTGGGGTTTTTTCTCGTAGATCTTGGGCATTTCTGATACTCATTGTAGGGGCGTAACAGCGCTACATCTCCTTGCTCTCGCTCTGGTGGTCATTATCACACCTACTCGGATCGGAGGATGGTTCAATACGTTCGCTCAGCATTTGAAAGGTCTCGGTGCTGGTGGAGTAGCGATTTGCTTTCTCATGGTCGGTAAGCTTGTTATCTTTCATCATTGCAAATGTAGAGTCCAACTTATGTTTATATTCTCAGTACTAGCTAGCCATCCACCCTTGTTTGGGTTCATGGGAAGCATGACGCTCATCGGGTTTATATACGGCATGTGGCCAGGTGCAATGATCGCTGTGCTGGCAAGCATGAGTGGTTCAGCGTTTGCGTTCCTCTCCATCAGAGTCAGCTGCCCAAAAATGTGTGATGAGGCGAAGCTGACTCGATCAAAGTCTTTCTTCCTGCACTGGATCCGCAAGTATTCTAATCCCAAGTGGGAAGCCTTTGCGAATGTCATGAGAGCCAAAGGGCTCCCACTCGTCATCATGATTCGATACTGCCCGCTACCATGGGCAATGGGTAACGGTCTCTTTGCTGTACGTCTGTTAGCGTTGAAGAGTGTCATCTCTCGACTGACTCTCGTAGAGCATCGAAAGCGTCAAGTTTTGGCATTTCATGGTTGCTAATCTGTATGTAACGTCTTCCCTGCTCTCACTGATGATCGTAGAATGATCCAACCTCGACTGCTTATTCCCGTTTTCATCGGCTCACGACTCACATCTCTTACATCCGAGACACCAGGACATGACCCCCTTCGTTTCTGGCTCAATATCGGCTCGATCGCCCTCTCAGCATCCATCTCCGTCTTGACTGGTGTATGGATTTACCGCCTCACATTGGATCAGATGCGCAAGCTGGAGAAGTCGCGCGAGGGCGAATTGGCAGCAGAGGCATTGGAAGAAGGAGCGTTGTTCGGAGAATATCGTGATTCTGATGATGAGGAGAATGAGGACGAACCGTTAACGGAGAGAAGTCAAATGTTGAGACCTGAACGCGGTGCTTTGCGTCGCGTTTCGAGCTCGGGAGAAGATGAATAGATTTAGTTTGAGTTTTCCATTTGCTTGTAATACAAACAAAAGTGTATGCATCAAGAGTACCAGTCCAAAAAGAGAATCCCCAGACTTGCTCCTACCAGAAATACGAGTAAAAACAGTCTGCCTTCCTCTCCTCTCCTCTTTGCAGTTTTCAGTTGCTCATTTGCCTTTGTGACTTCAGACACACTACCTACAGCCTCATCGTAAAGTCTATCTGTAATTTCAGTCTGCTGAACTAAATGCCTTACCAGCTCTGTCTGCATTGCTGAGATTTCCAACAGACTTTTCTCTGCTGAGAGGACACTGCTGAGTTGTTGTTCCATATGACTCAACAGTGCTGAATTCTCGCTGGCGAATTCCTGCAACTGTTCAGGAGACAGTTGATCTTCTATAGGAGGTTCGTCGTCTGGAGATATGATAGTTTCAACTGCTGGATTTGAAGGACCTGCACGAGCTTGAAGAATGGCGACTTCTCGAGCTGCTTGACCACCGAGAGTACGCGAACGTTCGTCTCGTCGTTTGGATCTCTCTTCCTGCATGTTTGTCATTGTTTGAGAAGTGGTCGCGAGAAGTCGATCGAGCGTCCAGAGGATAGATGCGCGATGAGCACTGAGTAAAGTAGAGGCCGTTGTTGATGTTGATGTCGGTGTGAGTGAAGGAAGAAGTGTATGAAAGATCGATGATGGTGTTGGTGCAGCTTTATGTCGTCCTAGACCCAGATTCCATGTCAGCCAGACATCCAAAACGGTTTCACCTCAGCTGTGGATAGGCAGATGATATAGATGGTTAAGACTGACCTTTTTCACTCTCTTCTAGAATACCTACTCTCTCTCTACATGTCCTCAATATCATCTTACCCCTCAGATCAATCTCATCTCTCTCGCGATCACTGAGATACTTGCTTCCTTGCCATTTCCTTAATTCCTGTCCTTCAGCTTCAGCTTCATTATCATTGCTCTCTGCTGGTCTTGGTCGACGAGAAAGCGGAGGCTGGGTCGTAAGGGACAGATACGGTTTACGAATAGAAGCTAGTAGCGTGTTCAATGATGTAAGATGCTCGTACTAAGTTTCTCATTGTCAGCTGGAACCCACTTGAGTCGAAAGAAACGGTTCCCGGAACAGCGCTCAGACTCACAATTCGGTAAGCTTCTTTCAGGAATTCGTCAGGCTGTGAAGGTCGTGGCGAGCGTGATCGTGGTGGTGTCAAAGACGCAGTACGCGAAGATGACTCGCCTAGTATATCTCGGAAAGCAGCGGTGTGATCATTGTACACCATGATGGTGTTCCACCTCTTACTCGTTCATGTAAAAGAGGAATGAAGAGACAGACAATCCCAAAAGACCAGAACACGAGCGGAGCCCCTTTAATATTAACGGTCATCTCCAACAGCTCGTTATCGTTGTTTCCTCACTTTAACATCTCATAATGACTTATACACTTCCATCTCAAATCAGTTCACAGCCACTACGTACTCAGCTCCTGACAAACCTCGCAACACAGCACTCGCACCTTTTGGATCTCTTCACTCAACTATCCACACCGACCAGCTCTATCGCATCTTCATCTTCGTTTCAGCACCCTATCAATCAGCTTTATTCACTTTTATCCGAAAAGACTACCGAACTAGCATATCTCGTCGAAGAGACAGAGCGGCATCAGGCTGCATGGCGAGAATTGGAGAGGAAGAAGAAGGAGGTCGTTGAGCTTGAAGGTAATGTTAGAGCGTTAATCTCGACTTTGGAACAAGGACGGAGGGAGTTGCAAGTTCTCGTTGACAAGGGACGAGAAATCATTCAACGAGTGGATGAAGTTGAACAACGTAAGTGTCTCCTCTGAATGCGGAAAAAACAAACAGACAAACAGGAAAGTGAATGTCGCTGATGAGGCGTTAACAGGACCATTGCAAGTAGAGCCTTTACTGGCACATGCACTGGCTTTGGGAAATACTACCTCAGCACCAGTCTCGTCACTTATAGCACCGGTTGATCTGGCTCAACATAAACCATGGCCAACAGAAATGAGTATGCGTATGGGTATTTTATTCAAGAGCGCAGGAAGTATGTCCGGTATGGGTGATACAGGTCTTATAGGCGACGGTATGTTGTTTTCCCCTTTCCTCTGGCTTAGTTAGTCATTCGTAAAACGATCCAATGCTGATCGTAGTGGAAATAGAACGGAAAGAAGTAGAAAAGGCTGTGGCGGACAGATATGATGGACATAGAGAAGAGACGGATAGAGTCGCAGATCGACATGCTGTATTCAACTTGGATCTGAACTCGGATGATAGCGACGATGATTGATATACTCGTCGTCGAGGTTTTCAGCAGTGTGATATCTCATGCATGTTGTTGCTACATAGTTTGGTGATTACTTATCCTGATTGTGCATGTATGCTCTGCGACCTTACATTTCGACTGCAGAACAGAGGCTCAAGCTTGGACCGGCTGATCTGCCCTTTCGCTGAGGCACTGTAATGCCCTCCTAGCCCAGACGATTCGTAACGGCGCCGGCTTCTCACATCTATAATCATCAGCTTGAGCCCTCCGAAGCAGAAAAAAGAAGCCGACCATCATACGCATGTACGCCAGCTGTTGAGATATCAGCGTCTATATATATGTATATCGGAATACGAAAAGCCGACTTACCAACAAAGCAGCACTACCTGTAGCCACACCAACAAGATACTGCAGAATTGAAAACTTTGCTTGCTCAATCTGAGTTCGTAAACCAGCAATCTCACTCTCGATACGCGTATCGACTTCACGAATCTTGAGTTCCTGCTGAGAAGCTTCTTCCTTGATTCTACCTTTCTCAAGATTCAGATCGAGTCTGACGCCTGCTTGGGTACGAGTGAGTTCTTCGCGTAGTCGTTGTTTGAGTTTCTCAACTTCGTTCATAAGTGATGAGTTTTCGGCTCGCATGGCCGTAAGATCGTTTTTCTCATTGTGCTGTAAATCAGATTTGAGCTGGGCGAAATCGATTCGTTGGTCATATCGTTGCTTAAGTTGTGTCAGCTTTTACTTTACCAGGTATGCTTGGGGAACGAAAGAGCGAAAGTACAAAATGAAGGTCGGATAAGAAAGCTCAAGAGGAGACAACCTTCTTTCGCAGGACTTATAGCCACTCACCTTTTCATGATCTGACCGAGTAACATAAACACCTTCCAAACCCTTTACACTCTCATCGACGACCTCCTGAAAAACGCCCATGATACTCTCTGCTTGATCGCGCGAGAGGCCATTATCAGTCAAGCGAGTGACGAATTGGTTTGTATCGAATTGAGAGATGACATGAGGTGGTTTTGGAATTGTAGAAGGTAGGAATCGCGCTGGAGAAATATGGATTGCTCTACGGTGTTGAAGATGTAATGCTATATGTAAATTGTCAGCTTTAAAGACAAGAGAGAGGACGCCTCAAATAGCTGACCTGATGCTATTGCTGCTCCTGTACGACTTGTAGTAGGCTGAGACAGTAGAGCGAGTGACATTGTCAATACGTGTAGGAGATGATCAAGTCAAACGGCACTGTACAGCGGCGTCAACCCAGCTGAGGCTGGGATAAAATCAGAAAACGCTGAAAAGAAAAACAAATTTCCGGCTTGACAAGTTGTCCGGTACGTTTGAAGCTTTGATCATTTTTGATCCTTTTCAGACTGGCAACGTTGGGATAATCATGCAGGTCAGCTCTAGATCTCTGCAAGGTTCTCTGCTTTGCTGACATACCACCTTAGTCGGACGACGTTATTTGGTCGGTCATCAATCATCAGTATGTCCCCTCAACCTGTCACCTTCCACTGCTCTGTATCATGTATTGACGATTTGATAGGTTCTGCTCGTACAAAGTCAGGTATGCCCAGACCCAGCATAATCCTTTTTGGACATCTCATATTGATCTTGATTCTCTGTAGAACGGTTACACAGAATTTCTGCCGAAACGAATATAATCTTACTGGGCTTTGCACACGCCAATCATGTCCACTAGCCAATTCCCGCTACGCTACAGTTCGAGAGAAAGAAGGTCAGCTTTGCAGTTCTTTCTGACCTGGCATGAAGCTGACATGTACAAGGCGTCCTTTATCTATATGTCAAGACGATTGAGCGGGCACATACACCTGCAAATATGTGGGAGCGGATCAAGTTGTCCAACAACTATGCCAAAGCTCTAGAGCAGGTGAGTCATTTCGGGCATACCATAACCTGAGAGATGGAATGCTGATGGCGATATAGATTGATAAGGAGCTGATCTATTGGCCTAATTTTATCACCCATAAATGCAAGCAGAGATTGACCAAGATCACCCAATATCTGATCAAAATGCGGAGACTGAGTCTGTCCCAACAGTGAGTTAGCTTTCGATGTCTCCTCAGCTACAGTACCGGACCACACCATCATATTCCATTCCACACTGTAGGTTCTTCAACTGATGAGCAGGCCTAAACTCGTTGGAATCAAGAAGAAGCTCGACCGACGCGAAGCGACTCGTGAACGCAAAGCACTGGCAGCAGCACATCTCGAAAAGAACATTGAGAAGGAGTTGCTCGAACGTCTACGCTCTAAAGCTTATGGCGATGCGCCACTCAACGTCAACGAGGATGTATGGCAACAGGTGCTGGATATGGACCGTGCAAAGGGCAAGGAGAGGGAGCTTGAGGATGAGCTCGTGGATGATGTTTCGGAAGTTGACGAGGAGGAAGAGAGGGAGTATGTGGAGGACAGTGATGCGGAGAGTATGGATGATTTGGAGGACTATTCAGGCAGCGAGGTGAGTCTATGTTCCTCCCTATTCAGCTAGTGCCCCCTCCCCCTTCCCCCCTGCTTCCCCATCACAGACCGTTCAGCAGGTAATGCTTTCATTCAACGCATTATTCATCCGTCTTGTCTCCATCGTCAAAAGAGCGAAATGCTGATGTCGCATAGTTTGACGAATTTGATTCTGACGATGAAGGATCCGAGCAAGAGTTCCCATCGGATCTCGGTGGCAGCGACGAGGAGGCCGAGGATGACGAAGCAGGCGAAAGCGGCGAGCCTAAAGCAGCTGCTAAACCCCCTCGTCCAGCAGCAGGCAATGGTGCGGCCAAGCGCAAAGCACCGACACTGGAGCCCAAAAAGGGATCAAAGCGGAGTACGTCTTTACTTGGTATTCTATTCCTTTCAAACTGTGACTGATGAGCTCTCAGAACCAAGAGTCAATATCGAATACGAGATGGAGACGGAGCCTCTGTCGCGCGAGATGCTCAAAGATTGGTAGATGTAGGTTCATGGCGAGATTTTCCATCCGTCCTCTCCTTCTGCTTCTTATCATATGTTCATGTACATCTGTATGCACGATTATCACGGCGTTGTTTTCTCTTTTGCAACACATGGTTTCCAGCGGAGGGAGTAGTGACTCGATCGTCAGGCACGATTTGATGGGTGCTGTTGCGGCTGTCACCGGCCGTGAATAACGGAAATAACATGGTCGTCGTCGCGTGCTTTGGTGGAGAGTTTCAACTAGTGAGCTTGGTTCTGAATCGCATTGCATGTTCGACTGGCTATTGTATCATTACCTCTGTGTTTCCTAGCTTTGACATTCTGCGTCGAGAATGGCATTGAATAGGCGTCTCATCTCGCATACGTTGGCCCTTATCCCACTCATCTCGATAGCCAACACCTTTCTCCTCTTTGCATTACTCATTAAACCGTTTTCAGAACCGTCTTCTTGGTCTTTAGCTTGTTGGACAGCGTACGTTGTTTATTTTCCTCGCTTTCACTTCCCACTTCCCACTTCCCACCCCCCCCCCCCCTTTAGCAGAGCTAAAACTTGAAACGGGGTAACAGGGAATGGTTTTGGCGATATATGCAGAATCATTGGGAAATAAACTTGAATGCCGGTCCAGTAATATATGTAACAGGTGATCCTTTACCATACCAAGAAAGCGCCATAGTTATATCAGTGAGTAATGAGTGAAATACGCTCTCGGAAGGAATGAGGAAACGAGGAAGAGGAAAAGCTGATGGATTGGGTTGATGGGAAGAATCATCTATCTTTCTCAGATTATTATCTAGTTCAACACCTTGCTGTTAAGGCTGGTATGCTGGGAAGATGCAGGTATTTCGCAAAGAAGGAATTAGTCAGGATACCTATTTTTGGTTGGGCTTTTTGGGCTATCGGTGAGTCAATGTCTCATGGCCAAGAGACACGACGATCCTGTGCCTCTAGGTGTTGGGCCTGGTATCGTAGGGGATGATTGCAGTCATTGACCTGGGATTGGAAGGCGTCCAGAGTTTGAAGGGGAGAGGTAGTGGTGGATCGTGGTGGAAATGTATTTGTCGATACTAACGCAGTCTGACAAGGAATGATACTCGTTTCTCGTAATTGGACAGACGACGCCAGCTCCATTCAGTGAATACTTTTCCCTATCAAATAAGCAATTTCGATGAAGGCTGACTATGTATTTTCTTTCCACAGAGCGGCCTTCTCCCGAATCAAACATAACGCACATGATGTCTGGATCGTTCTCTATCCAGAAGGAACACGCCGTACGCCTCGTAAAGTCCTTGCGAGTCAAGTATACGCTCGACAGAATGATAAACGACCACTTGATCATCTTCTCCAACCAAGAACCAAAGGGTTCGTAGCTACCATCCAGGGTAAGTTGATTTTACCCCTCTCTGTAGTCGGTTTGATTCAACGAAGAATTCTGCTTCTTGGACAGGATATGAAAATTGACGAAATACCTGCCTTCTCGTTTGTTGTTGATGATGATTCTTGGTCAGGTTTACACGATTCTCATGTTCGATATGTGTACGATATGACAACACGTTATGTCTCGCCTCATGGAGACGTTGTACCTAGTCTAGGAGAACTGCTGGGATGTGCAGATCTTGCTAGAGCAGGATACGAGTTTCACGTACATGTCAGACGGTGAGTCTATACACACATAGCAATGCATCGTTACTGACGGTGGATCAATGACAGGATACCAATAGAAGATCTGCCTATGGACGAGGTAGGATTGAAACGATGGTGCGAGAAGACTTGGGAGTATAAAGATGAGATGTTGGGAAACATGTTGCGTGCGGAAAAGTATTCGAGAAAGGGTTTTGCAGATGGGCATGGACACGATCATAGCCACGGCCATGACTCGGCTCGTCATCCGCTTCCTTACGGGTCGATGGATGGGAAGGAAGGTGGCAATGACAATGACATTTGGGTTCGCAGTGGAAATGAAGATGAAGATGTAGACGGTCACCGGCGGTCAGATAGTCGTTTGTGAGGCGTATTTCGTAATCGGGATTGCAAGTGTTCGTCTCCCTCTTGGGATTTATATGAATGTGATTCCCCCTCCAGACGGCTACTATCTCTTGCTCTCGTCTCTAAAGACGACAAACATGCATATATGATAGACAAGGAGCTACAGCATCACCATTCGCCACTCGTCAAAACCACCCCGTGCGTCAAGCGTCAGGCGGTCCTCTCCGCCTGGGGGATAGCTTGACTAAATTTACCTGAACCTATCTGTATCCAACTTAGCAATTCTCATCTCTCGCTTGACTTCGTGCGTTAGATAGCTCAGCCAGCAAGATGTCATTATCGTCTTCTACGCTGAACTTGAAGTTCATGCAACGTGCCTTAGCACGACAAGCACCTTCAACACCTAAATCAACCTCTACCTCTACCCCAATTTCAACCTCAACACCTTTGATCCTTCCTTCCTCCACCAAACAATCTGGTTCTCTCCCTCCTCCTCCTGCTACTCCTACTCCTGCTCCAAATACCACTATAGGTACCGCGACTCCAGTCGGTCAATCATCGACCCCACAGACTTCAGGTCCAAATACATCGGCAGCGTTAGCTGAAGAAGAAGCAGCACGTTGGTTCTTACCTCTTCCTACTTCTTCTTTTCCATCGGCATCAAGTTCAAGACTAGTAGAGAAGGACAGAGTGAGGATAGAGAATAGTTATTTACCGTTTTTAGAGACTGGGGAAGGGAGTTGGGGTGGAGGTGGAGGAAGGATGAGGTTTGGGTATGGAGGTGATTCCAAGGATGATGAAGAAGGAGAAGGAGGAGAGGAAGGCGATGATGGTGATGGTGAAGAGAGACACGAGCAGGGTGAAGGAGATAGGCGAGGAACAGGTCAAAGTCAAAGAGGGAAAGATGAGGGAGAGATACGTTCGGCTAGACGAGATCAAGCTCGTTCACAGGCAAGTTTTCGAATAATCACTTGACTAATACGGGCACGAGTATATTGTGCTAATACTGCATCGATTCATAGACAAATCCACGTCCTTCTGCTCGTGCAAAAGTTACAGAAACAAATCGTGGTGTTGACACGACACCACGACAAGGAATACCAAACACCCCATCAGGAGCAGTACCAAACACCCCCTCAAATGCTCGTACCTTCCTCCGCCCACAAGGACTCACAGAACACAACGTACCCTCTATACCCCGCTCTAACTTCAAAAAACCCGACAGCACTACCATAGAGCCTACCACTACTCCATCTCGGAATGCAGGCAATGTGAAGCAATTATCATCCCAGGTGGACAAAAATAATGACGATAACGATAACACCCCTCGGTCGAAAGGACCAAAGAAACGTAAACTTGATTCTCTCCAATCACAACCACAACCGCCTTCAAACTCTCAAAAGCAATCGCCACCTCAAGCACAATCACAATCACAGCCTAGGCCACAATTGGTTGATCAAACGACCCTCTCGCCCACGAATCCCAGTCCTGCTACCAATGGAGGACTAGATGATCGTGAGAGGGAGCTGAAAGCCGCCAAGCGGAGAGAAAAGAAGGCTAGAAAGAGGGCAAAGGCTGCTGCCGGTGGTACCGAGACTGTGTAACTTGTGTAACATATACATGCATATCATTCATCGCTGTGTTTGATGCCTCATTGACATGTACGCATTATTCATGACTGAATATTGGTGCTGGTCTGGTCGCCAGCAGACTGTAGGAGAAAGAAAGAGATTGCCTGTCCCTCAGCACATGATAATGGGTCGTGCTCTCAATAACTGGGCAAGCTGTACAATCTCGGCTTTGGAGGTATTGCCATCAATAGTGTCTGTGCCAGTCCTCAGACCCCACCAAGGCTCCCGGCAATGGTTTAGTATCATCTCTCGGCATGAGTGAACCGAGCCAAGATCTTAGTTTCAATTCCAATCCAAGACCCAATCCTCAGAACGATCAATCAAAGCAATCAGAACAGTAGCTTGCTCCAAAAACACACAACCAGCATTGCGTAATGAATCTGCATCTCCGCAAAACGTACATCACAGTCGTACGTATCTCGGCAACCTATGAGCTGTCCAATATGGGGTTGGGGTGGTGAGGATAAATGTCGAGTGTCGGCCTGATCAAGAGAGTTGTATGAAAGTGTCGGGGGAGGGTTAAGGAGCTTAGATGTTTGAGGGGAAAAGCATCTATAGAGAGACAATGGTGTTAGTTGGGTGTATAAAAAAGGGATTTTGAATGGAATGGAGGACTCACAATGCGGCACGAAGCACCAAAGACCTTTGCAGGGAGGTTGACACGGAATTTAGATTTAACAACACCGTTGGTACCGTGAGGTCGGGTCACTCGGCTATGCAGTAGTCAGCGACATGCAAATAAAGAAGAAAACAGAAGAAGGGAGATTGTAAAGGATGAAAAATCAAAAATACTCACCCCCAGATGACTCGGACCTTTGAACCGTTGATCTCTCGCTTGGCCTTGTAGACATATGCGACACGCTGAAAAGAGAGTTAGCATGGAGTATGGAATGGTTGTTTGGAAGCATGCGGGTTGTGTGGTGGCCGACGCCAGGAGTGCGTGAACGAGCCCGCAAGGAGACTTCAGTACGATTCCTGGCTTTCTTATCCAGAGACCCAGGAGCTCATGTCCATCTCTACTATCCGTCATCCCATTCGCAAAAGATCCTACTTTCGCCCCACACGAATCTCACTGTCCACTGGCACTTGTCTCTCTCTAACTCTGCCCTCTGATTTTGCCGAGATCACAATGCACCTCTCTTCTTCCAACATCTAACCACCCCCAACCCTTCATGCTAGGAAAAAAACCAAAAGAAACCCACCTTGCCAAGGTACGACCTCGCTGCCTCTGCCGAGTCTACGCCCTCGATCTGGACGAGCGACTGGTTAGGTCTAGTGTTACGCTTTCCGCGCTTGTGTCCGAGGATTCGGCCTTTGGTGTAGAGTCTGTGTGAGGTCGACAGTCGATATAGAGGAGAGAGTAGATATCGAACATCATTATACGTCGAGGAAAGATTGGATAGTGCGTGAGAGGTTTGTTTCGAAGATTGCAGAGATACGAATGGTAATGAGGGAGAAGCACAAGAATAAGAAAGAGGGACAAGGAGGAGATTCAGTCAGTACAGTGACTATGTTAGAATCATCAAAGACTCACCGAGTAGCAACCATCTCGTCTGGCCTGTTGTCAGTTGAAGGATGAGAAAACGTACACTAAAGTAATCGATTTCGTTGATAATCCCACCTGCAGCGACAGTCCACGAGTTCGACGGAACCTTTTTTCCCTCGGCGTTAAGGTGGTTGGACTGGCGGGATTTTGAAACAAACGTCAGAGTGGCAATTCTAGGAGAGTGCTTATGTCCGATGAAAGCGAAATTTGCGATCCCTATTCGTCCGCACGTTTTATAACTTCCCGTTCTCTTCGTTACTCTTGCCAGCCAGTACGTACGCCAACTCTATGCATTGTGCAGTAGCAAGAACATTGAAGTCATGTATGTACTGAAACTCGTCCTGACTCTTTCTGTAGCATTCTCATTCAATAGTTTTTATCCAGTAGCATTTCAAGAAGAAGCCAGATATATTCGTTTGCGTCTCTAATGCAAGGGTTTGATTAACTAAGCGCTGCCACATCCCATTGAGAGCATGACACACTACACGTATCCCATCACGCATCCCCCAACGCTCACGCTCACCCTGAACACTGCACAAGCAGAAAAAGGCATGCCAAGAGCACGCGGCTACGCGGTTGTATCACAGCATGACGATCTTTCCCGCCTCTCTAGTTTGTTATAGCTAACGAGGCGGGTCCAACTCTACCTAATAATCTCCTATCTGCTGACTTTTCCCCCCTCTCATTCCACATATCTACTTGACTGGAATTTCAATAGACATATAGATTCAATAGACAAGAGCCACAGGAGGGACTCATACGCACACCGAAAGACCACTTTTCTTCCCATTCGTTGTTGTCACCCATAAACAATTAACAAAGGCGCGAGACGAGAGGAAGACATTTCGATTTGGATTTCCCCGTGGGTTTGTTTGTGCCCTGGCGACCCTGGAAAAGGCACGATTCGTTTGGAACGCGTTTCACTCCCCATCTCGCATCGGATTAACTATCTGTTCTCATTTCGTCTTCTAAACATCCCCATCTTCCCTCTATACACACCTTTCAAATAAATAATTCTTCGTCTTTGTAGCCAAACTTTGCTTCTTCCTTTACAGATCACGATCTCGACGGATACTCACACTTGGAGCACCGATCGACAGACTGGGAATCGCCACTTGCAATAATCGCACAAAACATTCACTGCTCTACAGCACAGCTTACCCCCCTTCCCCCCCCCCCCCCCCATCTTGCACCCACCTGTAAACACTCGCCGACATGTCATTCGCTAGATCGCTCATTATCTTTTCCATCCTTGCCGGCGCCCTCGCTCAAGACTCATCCGTCAATCCAGCAACAGTCACACAAGCTGTAGCCAGTACCACCGCTGCCGCCGCCAGCATATCAATCGATACCAGCTTGCCACAGACACCCCTAGTCTCCGCTGTTGACGGATACACCATCCCGTATGTTTCGTTAGGTCCTCAGATCTCCTCTCAGGCTGACGTCCGTGCTAGAGCATTATCCGAGCTCACTTCCGGAGCACCGACAGCGGCGGATGCTACGCTTGCTTCTACCCCCACAGCAGGGGCGACTGTGACCTACGTTTCTGGAGCGCCACCTATCCCTACGGCTGCGTTGGTCATTGCAAATTATCCAGCGCTCGATCAAGTCCCACCGACAAATTCTTCCGAAGTGCAAGCCTGGATCTCAGCTGTACGTGCTCTGACTCTGGTGCCAAGCGAGGTAGCAGGACTGACAATGTCAGATCGACTGGACTAAAGTCCCAAGCTATAATGCAACGGATGGAACGTGCAGTGGTACTCCAGGAGCCATCACTGATGGTCGATGTTGGTGGACTTGCGGTCAATGCAGTCAGTATCTTAATGCCCTCCCAGAAGTGTGTTGTACTAAAAGTCATGCAGCTCGAGATACCGACATCACCGTCTGCCCAGACCAATATACCTGGGGTACATCGTTTGACGATGGACCATCGCCGTACACCCCTGCTCTACTCGACTACCTGAATGAGCAAAGCATCAAGACGACTTGGTTCGTCGTCGGCTCTCGCGTTCTCTCTCGGCCCGAGATGGTTCAAGCAGAATACGCATCCGGCCACCAACTCTCCGTTCACACTTGGTCTCATCCCGCTCTTACTACTCTGTCTAACGAGGAAATCGTCGCCGAACTTGGGTGGACAAAGAAAGTCATCTACGACACGATCGGTGTGACGCCCAATACCATGCGACCACCCTACGGTGACATCGATGATCGCGTACGAGCGATCTGCGCTCAGATGGGTCTCACACCTATTCTCTGGACTGGAATCGAAGTTAACAACACCGACACCAACTTTGATACCACCGACTGGAACATCCCAGGCGGTAAAGCTACCGGTGAATCGGCTTTGGGCAAATTCGAAGAGATCCTCAACACCTACGTACCAATGCTTGATACGGGCTTCATCGTTCTTGCACATGATCTGTACCAGCAGACTGTCGATCTGGCAGTGGGATATGTTCTTCCCATGGCTATTCAGTCTGGCAAGTTCAAACTCACCAGCATCATTGACTGTCTTGGCCGACCATGTAAGTCGTCGTCTTTCTACATAGTCTGCTATTCGAAGCTGACGAGTCTCAGTGTCCGAGGCGTACATCGAGACATCTTCCAACGCTACTCAGACACTCATCACATCTGCATCAACAACATACTTCCAAGCATCCGTAGGTGGAGCTGGAACTGCCGCTGTACTCCCAACCAGCGCGACCTCGTCAGGAGCAGCGAGTGGCAGCGCAGGTACGAGCGCAAGCGGCTCCAGTGCATCTGGCGCGGGTGTCAGTGTCTCAGCTTCCAGATCTGCTGCTTCATCAGCAGCATCTACCGGCGCTGCGTCTCGTGGTGCTGCTGTATCATTGGGCACAGGCGTAGGCTTGATGGCTCTCGCTGCTGTGGCATTCGGTACGACTCTGATAGCATAAGAGGTTGGGCAAAGATGGAGAGAAGAGTCTAAATGCGGAGATGGAGAAGAGTTCGGATATGATTTGGCCGGATAGGCATTTGATACTCCCATAGCTAGCTAGCATTCCTGGCTACACAATCACGAGCATGGACAATATTACTACGAGTATGACGGTGTGTCCAAGCACGCCAAAAGTCGAAAGGCTCGGCTCCGAAGTGTATTTGAACCCTGAGGCGTAACCTTGTAAAACAGCCTTTTGCGGTAGTTTTTAGCTTGAAATCACTCTCCCACGGTTAGCCATATCCTGTTGGCCCTGGCGTTTTGAAAATTCATAGCTTAGCTTGGTTTTTCTTTTTGGTAGCGCCCACTGCAAGGCTCCAACAACTATACAACTATACTCGTCTCTGTCAAAGACCGTATCGTGTGCTTGCTTCAAGGTAGACTTGAACCAGTTTTCTTTTGTAGTAAACATAAACCTTGCTCGACCAATGTTTGATTGCTCGCAGTCCGTTTTGAATCCTTTAGACGATACCTTGCGCTCAAACTACCAATTCAACTCGAACCCATCGACCACTTCAAGATCACGACGCCGAGACCAACTGCTCGTATACAATCACATTCAAAACCACCACAAGTCGATACGATGGCTGGTTTGAGTAGTCGTACAGGTACAGGAAGGCGGAAAGGTAAGCTCGCAAAACTTCAACCTCCTCCCTTCGGCTCTTTTTTTTCCGTTTCTTTCCTGGTCGTGTGAGAGGGAAGAGCTTCTGTAACATGACGTTGTTACTGTAATATGACGTTGTTTGAGAACGACACTGATACCAACCTCAGCTTCCGCTTCTCCGACTATCACGTATTCCCCTCATCCATCCGTACCCAAGCTCAAGCTCAATCTCCGTTCCTCCTCTCCAGCTTCCCCAGTACCCTCGTCCAAACCCCGCAAATCATCCTCACAACAACGTAAACACCTACACCAATCCTCCAGTGACTCGGATAGTTCCGAGCTCACTCCTCCCGACGAAGATGATGAGATTGACGTCGAAGAACGAATCACACCGCGTAGTCTAAAGACTCAGGCAGGAAGTACGCCTCGTAGTCTCAAAACTCAGGGTGGTCACAGTAACAGCAATAAGAAGGGCGGTGTCATCATCACGCCTAAAGGAAAGAAGAAGAGTAGTAATATACCCGCGGGCGGTTCGTTGAAAAGTATTACTCAGAGTGGACCGGGCGGGAGAGAACGCAAGAGGGAGGCCAAGAATGGAGAGAGAGAGAGGAGGAGGGCAAGGGATGAAAAGTTTTCAATGGATCTAGGAGAGGGATACAATGCTGTTGTAAGTCATTCACTGGTCCAACAGTTTCTGGTTATGCTGTTGCTTATGCGGTAATTTCTCACAGGCATCATCATCAAGGACTTCGCGACCCATTTCCACACCGGCATCAGATGCTGAGACTGAATCGTCGTATGGCGATGACGAAGCAGAGGGCACCGGTCCAACCTTTGCAGATATCGGACATGAGTCAGACGACGATGCCATGCCTGTTTTGCCCGATGGTTTAGTCGGCCAAGAAGTCGAAGATCTCGCCTATGGTGCTGGAGAGATGTTTACGCTCAATGGATGGGGAGACGAAGATGATGAAGAAGACGACGAGGTGAGCTGATATGAGCGTTTTCGAACGAAAGCTCACATGTTCAGGTCTTTATTGCTCAGTTGTCTGGCTCGGAAGCCGACGTGCAATCTCAGTCATCGGTGCAAGAATCAAATTCGGACGCAGTCATGTCTGATTCAGATGAAGTTTCCACCTCTGACGATGAGGTTGACGAATTTGGATTTCCTGTTCCAAGCTCCGCTTCACTATTTCCAAAAGGTTCCGACGGCACACCTGAAGCTCCACTGGTTCTCATGGAAAATTGGGATGGCCAGCTTGTACTCGTCCAACCAAGACAAGAACGCTCAAGATCCCGAAGACGCGGCTCTCGAGGCTCACACACCAATGCCTCCATTGCTGATAGCATGGTCACTTCGACTGCCGATCCACAAGGCGGTCTGCGCATCGATCCCGATGCTGCTGACGGCGAGTTTGATAGCGATTCGTCATTCTGGTCGGGCGAGTCGGACAAGGGTGGCGATGGCGATACTACCGATAGTATGGATGAGGATGATATGCCGATGCTCGACTCGCCAGCCTTACAAGGTATCATCGAACAACAGATGATGAATGTCGGAATCGCCAACGCGCCATCGCCTATCGAGATGAACGGAGGTCCAAGTATCGTCATCACCGACGCAGAAGCCGAAGCGCTCACGTCGACATTGGCCGATATCGATCAAGCGACCTCCGTGTTGGCATCGATTGACACACCACAAACACCGGCTCCGATCGTTCCGACAATGGGCACATTCCACCCTGCGATTGAGCACCCGTCCCAGCACGCTGTGATCGACGGCTCCAAGACAACGACCAAGTCGCCATTCACACATCGCCGTCGACCTGGTAGAGGCCGCGACGGACAGTCTGTGGCGTCGTCACGTGAAGAAAGCAAAGACCGGAAACGAAAGTCGCCTACTCAACCATTTGATCCATTCTCTCCAGTTACACCTTCGGCAGCAGCACTTGCCAAGCGAGCGCGGTACTCGTCTATTCCTGGTCATCCACGATTTCGGCGTGCACATCAGGCCGAGTACGAGGAACGTGCTATTACGTCAAGTGACGAAGAGGAGGAAGAGGACTGCGTCGTACCCATGGACCTCGAAGAGATGATCCACGAAAGTGTCATGGCTCCACCAGTACGCGAGTCACCCGAGCGACATTTCCGTTTCGACCGCGTGCGGGTGGAAGGATATCTTCGACGGACCCTCATGAGTGGAGGCCAAAGGGATACTGGTGTTCATGTGAATCGCCAGCCGTTCTCGTCGCCCACTGCTGCTTCCGGAGGCGCAATGCTACGTCTGGGAGGAGGTATCACCGATACGCTCATGGGTCACTTGGGAGGCCCACTGTCCTCGCCTGTGTTGCAGCCTGTCGAAAATCGTAGAGACAGGAGAAGAAGAGAGAGAGCAAGGGATGTTGTCATACCGCTGCAGATCTAGAGATCTCGGCGTGCCTTTGTAACGCTTGCCTCGAAGAATAAGAAGAAAATTTGGGGTCAAGAAGAGTATTACCTCGCATCATTTCAAATGTCCATGTTTCCACTTATCCCACCCTCATCATCATGTTCCTGTTTACCAATTTCCTGTTCCTATTTCCCGTTTATCTGTTTTTGCCATCGCTCCTGCTCCTGCCTGAATACGTTCTTGCATGCTGTATACGACTACATATATGTTTCGACAAGTTCAATGCATGTTTTGGAAGTTTTATGCCGTGGGATTGAGATTCATCTCGACGGTCGACTGAACGATAGTGCATTTGCAAGCAAGCACATGAGAGAAAGAGATTCCTGCAAGACAAGTGATTGACAGACACAGAAGCCTTAGTCAATAGATGCCTTTTCGTATCTATATACGACAAATGCATAACACATGCTGACTAAGGTAATGTCGACTTGGTCTATGCCTTTGCAGCAACGAGGTCAAAACTTTTTCCTTTGCCTTGGAAACTTCCATCCTTCTTGACAACGACTTGACCAGCGAATTTCGTACCTTTTCCCACCGGAACATCGACCGTGACCTCTTCCGAAGAGAGTTGATACGTTCTTACTTCAAGTTGGACATTGGCATATTCGTAATCTGGAATAACGACGTCTTCAGGTCCTAGTAACAGGACGGAATTCTCTTTGACGAATACCGGGATAGAAGTTAATGGGTAGTTTTCAAGTGTTACCCATTTAGGTCCAGTGATGGTTGACGGGGAAGAAGAAGTGTCCCAGAAATCCGTCCATGTTCCAGCTGGAAGATAGAATTGAGCGGTAGATGCGTGGAAAACTGGTGCAACTAGAAGTGAATCTCCGAACATACTATGAAAGAATATCGTTAGTCATACCATACCATACCATCAAGGTGAAAAGAGAGCAGGTAAAGACAACACTTACTATTGCTTGTCGAGAGTTGCAGAGGTTGGATCATCAGGGAACTCAAGAATCATAGGTCGCATAACAGGAAGACCCGTAGTACTAGCTTTGATAGCCTGATCGATCGAACAATGTCAACAATGACTCTTCTTAATACATGCGGTGTGGGCCAGTGTCGCTCAGAGAATCAACTCACCTGAGCGAAGATGTAAGGCATCAGACGTAGTTTTGCCTTGACCATCTTTGCAGTAGTCTTGACTGCTTCTTCACCGTAGTTCCACGGTACTCTATACGAGCCTGAACCGTGCAGTCTCGACTATACACCCCGACCATCAGCCATTTCCACCTTGTGAATCCAAGAGATTCAATGCTTACGTGAGAAGAGAAAAGACCCATACCGACCCATCGACAGAAGATCTCTTCAGGTGGATGTCCCTTGAAGACCATCAGCGACTGTTTCCTTCTTCTCCCAGATTTCACCTAGACGCGAAAGAACAGAACTCACTTCGAAACCTCCAATATCATGACTCCAGAATCCGAAACCACTGCTTGCCAAACTCAATCCACCTCTCAAAGTCTCCGCCATGGCCTCAAACGTACTCTCACAATCACCTCCCCAGTGTACAGGGAATCGTTGACCACCTACTGTAGCTGATCGTGCAAAGAGTGCAGCTTCATCTGCACCCATTACAGCTTGGATAGTCTCAAAGACACACTTGTTGTATAGGAAAGCATAGTAGCTGAAGAATCAAACATCAACAGCTGTCCCAGATGTCCGAGGAATGGTAGTACAGTCCAAGGGACTTACTTGTGCATCTTCCATGGGTCGCTACCATCGTGGTATTTGACGTGGAGATGGGGAATCCTTTCTCCAAAGTCCGTCTTGATCGTATCGACTCCAGTCTTGAGCAACTCGGTTACCAAGCCCGCATACCACTTCCAAGCTGCAGGGTTTGTAAAGTCGACAATAGCCATACCAGCTTGCCATTCGTCCCTTGTCCGAGGTCAGCCATGCCGGCCATATCCTCTGCTTTGAAGTCTAGCAAAACTTACCATTGCCAGACATTTCCGTTCAGTCGCTTGATAAAGTACCCTTTCTCTACACCCTCCTTGAAAATGGCACCTCTTTGACCTGATCTCGTCAGCTCGCAGGTCAGAGATCAAAGAAGGGAAAAGCATACTGATGTAAGGGTTGATCCAAGCGCAAACTTTGACATTGTACTCTTTCTTGATATCCGCGAGATACTTCTTTGGATCTGGGAAGGCTTCAGGATCCCAAGTAAACGAACACCAATCGAATTGCCTCATCCAGCTGATGATTGTCAGAAAAACAACAAGACCTAGGCAGACGGATCCAGAACTCACAAGCAATCGAGATGGAAAACTCGGACGGGACAATCACGGTCTTTCATCCCCTGGAGGAAACTGCTGACGGTGTTTTG
Organism: Naematelia encephala; assembly: GCA_002105065.1. Classification (NCBI taxonomy): domain Eukaryota; kingdom Fungi; phylum Basidiomycota; class Tremellomycetes; order Tremellales; family Naemateliaceae; genus Naematelia; species Naematelia encephala. The sequence continues at coordinate 71,840 of MCFC01000029.1, forward strand.
GTCGTACGAGGTAGTGAACGAAGTAGAGAGGTAGAGACCGAAGGTCCACGCTGGCGGTAAAGTGGGGAGCCCAGTGAGTTTGGCGTAGTTCATAAGCGCCTGTGACAACCGCATCAGCCAAAGTCTCGATCGTTCATAGATAACATACAGCCTTCATCGATCCTCCGCCGATAACGTAGTATTCGAGTGTCTCTCCTCTGACGCTAACGCCAATCTTGCTACATTTCTCCCTGCCCACTTCAAATTCGACTTCCTCGGGATGGTTGACAAAGAGACCATAACCTTTGCTAGAAAGGTAGAACGGAATGTTCTTATAAGCCTGTTCAGAACTGGTACCACCATCGGCATTCCACATTCCGACACGTTGCCCATTCTTGATCAATGGACCAAATCGCTCTCCGAGACCGTATATAGTCTCACCGACGCCCAAAGTAAATTCGTTCAACATGTATCGAACCCATCCACCAGATGTACGCTGAGCAGACGAAGCGTGATCCAGCACTGGAAGAGCGTCGTGTAGAGTCGACAGACATGAGAGTGACGATTGAGATGTTGTGGTGAGGTGGTATGGTAAATCAACGGTTGCTTGGCCTTTTTTTTCGACAGCACAGAGAGCTTTACCAGCCTCAGAGAACTCAAGCCCGTACGACCAAGGTTCAGTGTTGATATCTAGCGAGAGATGGCCCGAGGTGAAGTTGAGCTTCTTGTCGGTCCTGGTCACTTTGGAGGCAGGTTTCGCGGGAGCTCCATCTGGGAACAGCTCAAAGTCAGGTCCATGATGGACTTGTCCCTGGTGGTGCGAGAGCCTAGCCATGTCAGCTTGTCATCCATATCAGGACCCAGCCCAGTTTGGGACATACACGACTTTGATAACATTCTCTACTGGCGAGGTCACGTTCACGGTCAATAGAGCCGAGTTGAGCGTGTCACCTCGATTGCCGATATGTTTCGGAGACACAATGTACTCGAGCTCATCATTGCTCTGATGTAGGACATCGACGACCTCGACACCGCCGAGGAATGTCTCTCCGACAGGTCGTCGCCATCTACCAGCGGGATCAGCCAGGATCACGATATGCTGCTGACTTCTCTCGCCAATACTTACAGACCATCTGTGAACTTCATTTCGAACTTTTCAGATTATGGATGACGTTGCAGCTTTCTCAATTGCAGACTATCTCTCAGCTTGAGGGGATGAAGAGATTGGAGAACGGAAACGTGGTCGCGATGCCCACGGTGAGTCCACCTGTCCCGGCTGATTGTCAATTATAACCCGAACACAGCGGATATCCTCCGCAGATGCACCGAACTGCAAAGTAGTGCCGACATAATCCGTTACTTATTTTGGAAATTCCGGACAGTCTATCATTCCCGGCGACAGCTGTAACATCAACACCGGGGCTCGACATCTCTCCTTGTCTGTCGGCATCTGATAGGCATTGATTAGAAACATCCATCAAATTTTATTGTTCACATCCATCAGTCACTGTCATTTCTGTCATTTACCGGTCTTAGACTGCCTTCGTAGTTCTGACCGTCGTCCTGTTGCCATTCATCGTTGTCGGCGGTTCCCTACGTACCCTACGTACCTCATGTATTCCATTCCGCTTACTCCCGGCCCGGAATTAGAGTTGACGGTGCGCTGCGTTCCCCTGAAGCCATGCCCCTTTACCCCACTCTCTGGCCCTGGTGCCTGATTTCATCCAAAGGAGCCCGGGCGATCGGTAGAAAGGAGCGCCACCGCCACTCTATATCCTCCTCTCGGGTCCGATGCCTTGTTCAGACTGTAGAGGCTCTGTTTTGGTAAGCGTTTGGCAGAGTCCTGACGATCAAAAATGAGCCGATATTAGCCGGGAGCCGACTATTTCCCTAACTGAGTAGCTACAAAAGACTTTGGGACACAAATGCGGTCCCCATCTTTGCCCCGCGGAGCAACACTGTTCTCACAACTTTACATCAGACTCGCTCACTCACTTTAAATCTTGTTGCCACTTCGACCAACATGGATATCCCTACGGGCGCAGGGGGCCTCGAGCCTCGAATGATTGTCAACGAGAATGGCGAGGAGATTACCCACAAGCTAAACTTGGACACCGTCAAACATGCAGCGAAGGCCGATGAGGCTGAGCACCGCATGAGCATGAAGGAGGCGTTTCTGATTCATCGAAAGGCCATCTTCTGGTCGATGGCTCTCTCTTGGGCGTGAGTTTGCCGCCCTCTGCTTACCATGTCCATTTGGCTCACGAGTCCAGATTGGTCATGGAAGGGTACGATGTAGTCGTTATCGGTTCGTTCTACGGTCAACCTACTTTTTTGAAGCGGTTTGGAGTTCCTGAACCGAACTCGACAAACGGCTATGTTATTCCCGCTCAGTGGCAATCTGCACTCTCGAACGGTTCTTCTGCGGGTGGTATCATTGGTCTGATGGTGAGTTGACAACTCCTGCGTCCCATAACTGCCTGTACGTCGGGACAGAGCTGACCAACGTAGATCAACGGATGGGCGGCAGACAAATACGGGCCCAAAATTGTCATGACTCTATCCTTGTTTGCTATTACCGGTTTCATCTTCATCATGGTCTTTGCAGACTCTCTGACTATGCTTGTCATCGGCGAAGTCTTTTGCGGGTAAGTCGCTTACCGTTCCAAGCTTAAGACAATGAGTGGCGAAGTGTTTGTTTTCCTGCTGACGCAACTCAGTATTCCCTGGGGTGTTTTCCAAACTTTAACGACGGCATACGCATCTGAAGTCTGCCCTATTCAACTACGAGGATACCTCACGGCATACGTCAACCTGTGCTGGGGTTGTGGTATCTTGCTTTCTTCCGGTGTCGTCAAGGCTACTGTCAACATCAACGGTGACTGGAGTGTGTCTTAATCCTTGTTCCCGTGTATTTTTACCCCAAGCTGAGACGGATCTTCTTTCTCAGGTTGGCGTCTTCCATTCGTCCTTCAATGGATTTGGATTCCAGGTCTCTTGGCGATCGTATACTTCTGCCCTCCTTCACCATGGTGGATGGTCCGTAAAGGTCGTCTTGAAGAGGCTGAGCGATCCGTTCGACGACTCACCAACCCGGCGGTGTACTCCGATGAAGATGTCAAGAACACGGTCGCAATGATGCAACACACCAACGAACTTGAACTCGAGGTATCAGCAGGAACGACCTACTTTGACTGCTTCAGGGGAACCGATCGTAGACGTACCGAAATCGTCATGATGGTCTTTGCAATGCAACTTCTTTCAGGAGAAAACCTCATCGGACAAGGTGTTCAGTTCTTGCAAACGGCCGGTATCGGAACGAGTCTCTCGTTCTCACTCAACATGATTCTCAACGCGATGTTCATCATTGGTACGATTGTCTCTTGGGGTCGTAAGTTTACTCTTCCCTTTGATTCTCCCTTTCGGTGGCAAGATCTGTCTTTTTTGATTCTAACTTTCGGTGGCAAAATCTGTCTTTTTTCTGGTGACTAATGTTTGTTTTAGTACTCACCCTATTCGGACGTCGTACACTTTACATGGTAGGAATGGGTATCATGTCAGGCTTCCTATTTTTAATAGGAGGACTTGGCTTTATTGGGAGTACCTCTTCGATATACGCCATTGGATCAATGCTCATCGTCCTCAACTTTATCTACAATGCTACCCTTGGTCCAATCTGCTACACACTCATCGGGTAAGTCAATCACACCACGGTCACTCCCCCTCCCTCCTCTCCACCCCACAAATAATAACCTTGACTGATACGGTATCGATAGAGAAATGTCTTCAAGTCGATTACGTCAAAAGTCAATCGTACTCAGTCGAGTGGCATACCAAATCATGAACATTATCTGTGGTATTATCGTCCCGCGCATGTTATCACCTACATCTTGGAACTGGGGTCAGTCATATGTGTCCTTATCGTTATCCCACATCTCTCTACCCCCTGTTTCCCTCACATCTTACGTGTCTTGGACTCCTCCACCTTATAGATTCGATTCATATGCTAACCATATCTGTAGGACCTAAATCAGGTCTCTTCTGGGGAGCTTCCGCTGGTTTCTCAACATTATACTGCTACCTTCGTCTCCCTGAACCTAAAGGCCGGTCATACGGTGAACTTGATCTCTTATTTGAACACAAAGTCCCTGCATGGAGATTCAAGGGAACTCGTGTCGAACAATTTGGTGTTTCTGTAGAGGGTACTGGACCTGCGGATGATAAGAAGGAAATTCATCACGACGTTGCCCATCTAGAGTAGTTTGGTAATTGCTCGTCTTCTTAGTTACTGTTCTTGGCAGGTAGCAGTAAGTAATCCTTTGTGAATAGTGCTTGGCGCTGTGTCGCAGGATCTATGGTCATGTAATAAGTAATAATCCTCGAGGTTGGCTGAGAGAGGGATTTGTACGAGTACTCAGGCAATGCATCACTACTTTCGAATTGATCTTCGTTCAGCATTAGAATCATCATATACGTCAACCAGTAAATAGCATTGCAGTCATCGCTATATAGCGGCCCCACATTATCAGTGATCACACAACTCGGCTCTAAATGAGTGACCATGTTATCGTGAGCACACAAGTCGGTTCTAAATGGGCGACCATGTTGTTAGTGATCACACAAGTCGACAGCTAGCTCGCTATCTGTCTCTATCTCTGTTCGCAAAGGAGGTGTGAAAAGTCCATAGCCACGAGGCTCATGCAAAATCGAGCTAAACTGATACACTGGATCATCACACACCCATAACAATCTTTTCTATGATCCTCTTCTTCTTCCTCGAACTGAAATACATCCCTACCACCCTCCACCCTCCACCCTATCACCTTAACACCCTACCCACCCTCCACCCTACCACACCGGCATACCGCTGACGACTCGCTGAACTCGCATGAACCAAAAAAGGTACGAAGCTTTGCTCGCCGAGTCTCGGGGTCAGAGATGTTCTCCTTGCCTCGCGGCACACTTCACGAGCCGCGCTGAACTAACTATCGATGATGACCATACCCACCGCCGCCTTGAGCACCGACAGGCGCCTGCTGCCGGCGGTACAGCTCGTCGGCACTTGGTTGCCGTTGAGGAGGCATTGTTTGACCGAGTTGCGGTGGATATGGAGCATATCCGCCAGGTGGAGGGCCAGGCCGAGGAGGACCAGAATAGTATCCTTGCCCTGGAGGCGGAGATGGACCTGGTGCTGCGTGTCCCACTGTCTGCGGTCTACGAGGATCGAGACCGGGACCAGGGTGATGAGGGTACGGTTGGCCCTGTTGTGGCGGGGGGAGACGTTGCGGGGGATAAAGACCGTTGCCAGGTATAGGCGCACCTGGCGGCGGTCGTTGTTGTTGGAATTGAGGATGGTGGAAGACCTGGCCAGGTTGAGGTCCAGCAGAAGGGCGGACTTGTTGAGGCGGATGATTGAAGATCTGACCAGGCTGTGGCCCAGCATGCGTGGGTGATCGAGGATTAGGACCGTTGGGGGGATACTGGAAAAGCTGACCAGGCTGTGGTCCTGAATGGGGTGGACCAGGATGCATCTGTGGTGGGGGTCGATTAGGTGGATAAGGCTGTGGTGGTCGGCCATCCGTAACTATTCGCCGCATTCCAGCCGGCTGCGGTGGTGGGCTCGGACCTTGACCAGGATTAGACATGGTTCTCTGCCGAGGATCCATGTGTGGAGGTGCACCATTGACTGGGGGTGGAGGGCCAAAGGAAGATTGAGGTACGCCCCGAGGAGGAGGGCTGACATGAAGCTGCCCGTGAGGGGGCTGTTGAATATGCTGAGGGTGCTGCTGCTGTGGTGCAAAACTATCAGAGTTCGGGCGTGTAGGACCCGGTGATGGAGGCGAGAGGGCACGCCCCGGTTGAGCACCCGGGGGAGGCATCGACATTGAGCGATTCTGGGAATGTTGGGGAGGAGGGCGGGGAGGACCGTGGCCTGGATGCTGTTGAGGTGGATATGGTTGATGTTGTTGTTGCTGCTGTGGGTGCTGTGGCTGTGGCTGAAATTGCTGAGGATGATGTTGGGACGCAAGATGTTGTTGTTGTTGTTGCGGCGTCATTGCCGTCGGAGGTTGTTGCATCTGGAGCGGAGGTCTTCCTGGACCTGGACCTGGACCCGGTCCCGGTCCCTTCATCCCCATCGACCTCAACTCGCTATCCACTTGCGCCGTCTGCATGCCGTAACTCGGTGCCCTCATCGGGGCTTCCGCATTGCTTCCTCGACTCCGATCAGGCTTCGTAAGCCCCATCTTCTTTTGAGTTGCAGGCTCGGGAGGTGAATGTACCGGAGATCGACCGGCAACGCCGGTATCGCTAGGTTTGGGTGGAGTACCTTTCACAGGAGGCTTCGCTTCATCCTTTCTGTCCTCGGGGTTACCGTTCGGCTGCGCAGGCTTCTTCTCTTCCGCAACATTCCGGCCGATGATACCGAGATACCAGAACATGAGGTTCGAAATGAGCACCTGCTCATACAATGGTCGCCTAGCGTTGGCCAACTTGATATGACTCAACCTGTATACCGCCCGTTCGACGTGGATAGGGTAGCGAGCAAAGCTGGAGAACGCGGCGCTGGTAGGCGATGTCCCAGGAGTGACACCCAAGGATTTAGCAGATTTAGACGACCCGAGCAGGGCTGCAGCAGCTGCTGGACCGGCAGAGGAGAAGTTTGCGACTGAGACTGGCTCTTCTACCTTCTTCTTGCTGCCAAAGAGCGATCCAAGGAATCCATCCTTTTCCTTCTTCCCCTTTTCCTTTTTGTCCTTTTTCGAAAAGAAACCGCCCTTCTTCTCCTTGTCTTTGCCCGAAGGTGCGCTTTCTTTGCTGGCAGATGAAGCTCCAGAGTCGGTCCGAGCAAGCTGCGGACGTTCGAGACCGACTGGAACTTGAATAGGGGACTCTTGTACGCGTTGCTGCTGGGCAGCGATACCTGGTGGGATGGACTGTCGCGTCTGGGGAGGCGCCATACCAGGGGGAAGATCATATTGCTGTGCGGGAGGAAGTCGGCTGGAAGAAGAGGTCGGGGTTGTAGGGGAGGTCGGACTGGCGTGAAGATTTTCTTGCGGGACTTGCAATGAAGCGTTACCGGTAAGGATCGATAGTCCAGGTCTTGGTTCTGCAAACTCGGCACCAGGACTAGGTCGTCGCACTGTTGCGAGCGGGTCATTAACCAATTCCTGTGTAGGCGTCTTCTCTCCTGCATCACGGAACCAGTCTGAGCCGGCTGATGTGGATTTTGGCAGTGGCGGTAAAGCTGGTGGAAGCGCAGATTTGCGCTCTGGTGGACTCTCATCGCCTTCTGGGCTTGATGTGCCACTTCTATCAAAGCTTTCAGATGACACGGAGCTGGACCGACTGTTTCGATATGCGTCAAAGATCATCGCCTCATCCGTCGAGGCATCACTGTCTCGTCTTTCCTCGATATGCTGTGGCGCGTCGTGAAATACCTCTGATGTGTCGTGCTCGTTACTGTGACTGTCTGTACTATCGTCTCGCAATTGATCCTCCGACTCGTCGCTTCCTCTCTGTCGGCGTCGCTCGGAAGAAGCATAGTCATCATCGTCATATAGTCCAGGAATCTCGTGTTGCGGTGCAGCAGTCATTCGTCCTTTACGTGTCGCGGCAAAGCGATGACCTCCACCGTCACCCGCCAGAGACGCTTTGCGGATCTTTGTGCGTGCAGAGCGGCGCAAAATCGACCCGGGCCGAGGTAGAGGCAGACCCCCATCACCACTCTCTCCTTGTGGGATGTCGTCGTGTAAGACTAAGACACATCAGCTGCCATCACACGTTATACGCTGGAAGACGTACATCCTGGTGCCTTGTTCATACTCAAACTCCTACGCAGCACGCTTCTCATTGTAGCTGGATCATCTGTTCCTTCCGCCTCATCCATGGCCATTTCTAGCTTCTGCAGATCCTCCAGGGTCAGACCCTTCTCCCCACTCCGACCTCCATAGATACTGTCCCTATTCCTGACTGGGACAGGCGGACGTTCTTCCTCTACATGATCTCCTGATTTTGGTTGATACTGCCTGCTTAGCATACTCCTCTTCCGTCCTAGACCTTCACTAGATCTTCTTGATGATGCTCGACCAAGGAATGAAGAACTGCGTGACATACCCGCCTCGCCAATCTCAGTCTCATCGGCATTGGCTGGATCTGTTCTCGTATGCGCTTTGAGGAATGCACGGAATTCTCCAGGAGCAAGCTCAGGATGGAGATGTGCAGGTACCCAGAATAGCCCAGCATTGTCACCGTCAAGTCCATCGGGTGTCGAGAGTGTTATATCGTCGTTTGAAGAATAAGAAGTCGAGGCGCCAGGTGATGAGGGAGAGGGAGGGGGTAAGTCGGGGTCTACAGGTAGTTCACCTGGACCAGGCGTGGAGACGGATCGTCGGCGTAAATTGCTACATATTTTCCCCAAAGCATACACGAGGCAGCAAGGTGTAGTTTGCACATATTAAAGGTGATCCAAATGAGTCGTAAAGGTGAAAGGAGAGCAAGTTGTAGAGTCAGCGCGTGTATCAATCATACTCGAGGGCCATTTGCTATCATAGTCTTCTAAGATGAAGGACTCACCGTAATGTTTGCACCTCCCTAGCAATCTCTTCATCCGACACCTCTGCCATTTTTGCTCAATCACCTCGTAAAGGTGTAGGCAGTAAAAGCCACGGGGGACTCTTGACCACCTACCCTATTACGAGTACGCCCTGGACCAGGAATAGATTGACCGATGAACAAGCTCGGATTATTTCTAATCTTGTTCGTATGGGATTCGTGTCGTGTCGTACCGTCAAGAGAGGATACAGTTATACGAGGCAAACAAAGAGACCGTTTGTTCAAAGACAACCCCCACCCCGTATTTCGACGTTTGCTGCGCTTATGCTTTTCGAACCCCTAATACTCGCTCATTCGGCCCTTTGTTTGGTGATTCGATACCCTTTCCAGGAGACGTTATGCTACAGATAATGAATCGCAATCGCCACACGCGCTATGTGCGGCTTGAGACGAGGTGTGGATAGGAGAGAAAAAAAAAAAAGACGAGGGAGGATGAGGACGAGGACGACGAGGAACGGACAAGGGGATGACCAAAGGGGGGTTTTGTTGGAGGAGGGATCGTTTGCACGCGAGAGCTCATGTCCCTGGACCAAGCTGGGTCAATAATCCTTATTTGCGTGCACCGCTTTCCTGTTTCCTTCCTCGGCGTGCTTTTTGGTCTATATAGAATAGTATTGGAGCATGACAGCTGGCGTTTTGGGAAGCAGAGAGACTGAAACGAGACCCAAACATTCCAATCTATGCATATCCATGGGGATATGGGTCTATGTACCAGGCTTACAATGCTCCGAATCAACCGCTGAATTGCCCCACCATTCAGGCCCCTCCCACTGCCATATCACTCCAAACACTAAGTATATAGTCAATGCCGTGATGCTTGTACCTGCATCCAATGCAGCGCTTCATGGCGGTCCCCAGATCAGCCAACTCGATTGTCCGAACAAGCTCTCAAAGAAATGATGCTCACCTGACGACATAGATATACTTGCCGTGGAAATCAGGATACCGCTTGGCAAACCAGCCGTTCACAATCACAGCAAGTATCAGACCCGTTGTGATGATATTAGTGGGGCTGTAAGACGAGTCATCAGCTTGATTAGCAGGAAGGAGTGAGTTGGAGCTGACTATTGTGGTACAATTGTGGCTCCGGAACAAATGATCGGGAAGACGACCTTGCAAGTTCAGCTTGATCCGGCGGTAGGACTTCCAAGACGCTGACCTTGTTGAACTTCATCCGTGGCCATCGCTTATGAGCCAACCAGCATCCAACGGGCACTATTGCACCCAAGAGGAAACTGCATTGCATGAGTTGACGCGCGTTCGAGACGATAAACTCACCCAAGATAGAGCACCTCGTAACCACCACTGAAGAATCGTCTGGGAGCCACAGCACCCCAGATTATGCTCGCAGAGTAGAATATCCCGGGAGAACGACCGGTCCATTGTCCAGTTGGGTCGACAACACTGCCATCGAGATACGCTCGCTTTTCAGTGATCACCGAGGTAAGTGTGACGTCTGAGAACACATGAGCAGAAGTCGAGGAAGTCATACGACCAGAGGGCGAGGGAGTCTACGAGCAAAGGTCGAGAAATCACTGGAAAGGTAGAGGAAGGCCGGGTAGAGGAAGTCATATGGGCAGAGGTAGAAAGAGCGAGCGTACAATTTGCCAGGGCACCAAGAACAGTGCCGAGAATCTGACATGCGAACATTTCGCGAGGAGGTATAGAGGTATACCATCCAAGCTTGAGATCATTTGTCAAGGCCAGGGCTTGGGACATGGCCATATCTGATCTAACTCAGCTTCGACTCGGTAGCTGATTGGCCAAATTAAACACGTACAACCAAAGCATTTAAAGGTCACGCTGATCAGATATTAACAGAGATGTTGGACGGGGACGTTTTGTGCTCACTTGCCGATAGGCTTTCCAGGCATCAAAAGACCGGCCACGCTGTTGATAGTCAATCATCATACGTCATCGAGACCTAATGAAAGCGTACAATTCGGTCAAAACATTCTGCTAGGTCAGCTTTGACATTGCGGTTACATATCACATACCAAACCAATAGTGGTGTTGCTGACTGCCGTGATGATTCCCACTCTGCGTGGTGAGCTTGTCTTAAGACTCGTACTAGGCAATATAGCTTACGGAACTAAGAAGATCTTCTAGCGTCAGCTTTGCGAGTGAAGTGATACCACGCAGCTGACTGAGGCTATTGCAACGGACAATACCAGCGCCCAGATCGGCATCTGCAGCGGTGTAGTCTTGACCAATACGACTGACAGCCGTCAGCCCTTGCCTGATACCAAAGGGAGGCAACTCACCAGCTGCCAGAAAGTTAACACCCAGTAGGGAGAGATACCAGCTAGAAGGTACGGGACGATATGCCCTCATGAGCTTACTGTACTGATCAGCTTCAGGACTGGATGAGCTGAAATTGAAGACTGACTTGTGCACGTCGTTCAGCTGAGTTCGCAACGAGAGCGCTGGGCCAGATCAGTATGCCACCGAGTACAATGTATATGTGACTCACCCTCCATGATCTCATCCCTATGCCATAGCCATACATGCACCAAGACGCTGGACAACGCCGCAAAGGAAAGGGCATACGAGATCGCACTGTCATAATGCTCAGCTCGATCTAGGTTCATCTTGTAAGCTGACGTACAAGTAAGGCGTGAGCAGTAAAGGTCCGATCTGCTCCCATGCTTCGTCGTTAAGGGACAGATCAGGATTCAGAATCGCAGTCACGTCGAACCTGATCGTCAGCACGTTATCGCCATACCACTGCTGACAGCAACGTACTTTTGATAGGTCGAGTTGAAGAGACCGGAAGATACTGCTGAAGGGAAATCCCTTGCTGACCAGAAATTAGTCAAAAGAATGATCGGAGTGATCTATCTTATAAGCTCTCCATCCATTGTCCATTCATTGTTGGCTTTCGAACGGGCGACCAACTCACGATCCAACACATTAAAATCAATCCACCAAAATAATTCCCTAAAGCCCAATAAGGCGTATACAGCGGTCCTGAAGATCCAACACTGCTCCAATCAAAACTAAAATCCAGCATTCCAAGTCCGCTATACCCAGATCCAAGAGTACGCATCCACCAACTCTCATTATCAGCGAGACACAGAATCGCGACGCTCGTGAGTGTTGGAAAGAGCAGAAAGGGTAGGAATTGGTATAAGAAAGTGGCGATGAAGATGAATGTGAAGATCTTGAGCCGGTTACGAGTCAATATCTGGGCTGATCGAGAGAGTGAGGTGGTCGTCGTTGAATATAGTGTCGTGAAGAGTTGGACGGTCACTAAGGTAGAGGGCCAGTACATTGCTGGAGGGTTGACGAGGAGATTCTGTAGCATCCCTACGAGAATGATTGCATGAGCTAAACGATTTATCTTGTAGGCTAGGAAACTGACCGGCAAGACCAAAACCAATACACTGTGTGGTCAAGAGGAGTACGATGGAAGGAATAGTTGATAATGGTGTCTTGTAATACAGATCCATGATCGCCAAGATATCCGCTGCGTACGCTGAACTTGCTCCAGAAGTCGCAATGACACTAAGCAAGCACCATCCTCGTCAGCCTCCGAGAGAGATAAATTTATCTGCATGAGCACCCTGACCTGACCAGTATAGCTTCTTTGACACTGAATCGACCAGGGTTCAATTCGATTCCAAATATTCGCCGGGTCCGAGGAATTATACGTTCATTTGCAAGCAGATGACCTAATGGGTACGTGGCGAGAATAATAAAGTAACCCGAGAAGCTTGGGGCGTTTGACTTGAAGTAGAACACTTGGGCAGCCGTTGCTCCGAGCAGGCAGAAGAATGTGCCCAGTATTAGGACGCGCAGTGTGAGCGTTGGTAAGTGAGGATCATCGGTTGATGGGACAGACTGAGAGGATATCATCAGCATCGACTCAGAAACAGAGCTTTCCACATATGTTCGATCGTAAACTCACACGAGCAATGAGCTGGTCAATCTTAGTCCCATGACCTGTAATCTCCTCATCGCCCCTATGTAGCCGGCCCGTGTCCTCATCAGTCCCAGCCTCGCCAGACTTTTCCGCAGCTATCAATCTATCCGCTTCGGAGATAGCTTCATCTTCATCCACATAGTCCTTGCCAGCACCAGATCCTCCAGCCTCAGCACCATCACTGAGGTCGTGCAGCTCTGGGAGCTCGTACGCTTCCGCTTCCGAGAGGGATACTCGCTGCGGCATGTCGTTGGCAACTGAGGGGTGATCGTTGGCCGCGTATGGGTCAGGCTCAACCTGTCATGTCTTCCTTGCTTGACTGAATCGACCGTGTTTTTATGCACAGGACGTGTAGAATTACTGGTAACGTTCCTAGACGACGAGCGGACATCGCCGCAACTCCGTGATTAGAATGCCACGCCAGCGGCGCTTGGACGTTTCAACGCACTCGCGTCTTGCTACATCCTCAGATCGTTGACCATCAAGTCAATCTCGACATACAGGCTTATATCTCTCTGTGTCCTACCAGACGCTCATACTATACGGCAATCCACGCACTGCCTTGATTCTTTGATCACCTCCTTGTCCTCCCGCACACGACGTCTCGCGGCGTACTCCTTACAACATGGTCAGTCCAGCTCACTCCCGTCCAGTGCAGACCGCTCACGCACCATACAGGCTCGTAGATATGACAGTCAGCTCCCTTGATCGCCCCACTGATGCTCAGCTGACAATCGTCTTTAGGTCGGACAACCATCTTCTCGCCAGAAGGTGAGCTCTTACCTCCTTTGTATATTCCATGTACATGCTGACATTTCCCTTCCAGGGCGATTATTCCAAGGTTAGCAGGCCATGATACTCCCTCTTGAGCCCACTCGATTTTCCTGCTGACTATAATCAGTGGAATATGCTATGGAAGCCATCTCACTCGCTGGTACTGTCCTCGCCGTCCTTTCCAAGGAAGGTATAGCCATGGCGGCTGAGAAGGTGGGTTGATGACCTGGTTTCTCTTGGAAGAACGTGACTAGGTGCTGGGGCTGATATGACGAGTAGAAAGTCACGGGAAAGCTACTTGATCTGTCATTGGCGCCTGGAGGAGAGAAGATGGGTGGAGAAGGGGCAGAAGCTTGGATGGGCGGAGGAGGTGAAAAGATCTTTCTTTTGAACAAGTGAGTTTCCTTCAACACCCAGTCTATTCAGTCTTACTGATCTACTCTATCTCTCTACTTTACTCGTTCTCCACCTCCCTACTTCTGACGTTGTATCATACGTCTACTTTCCACCTGCTCCTCATTATCCTCTCCAGCAACATCCTCGCCGGTCTGGCAGGAATCACCTCGGATGCCAATTCGCTCGTCAACTTTGCGCGTAATTCGGCCCAACGACATTTGTTCACTTACGATGAGGATATTCCAGTTGAGATGCTTGTTCAGCGAATGTGCGATATGAAGCAGGGTTATACCCAATTTGGAGGTAAGTAAAGCTTTATCCCCCATTGTCTACCTCTTAACGCAATAATTTTGCTGACCATGGTTGTTTTCTTCCCAAATTCCCATCATTCTTCACTCCTATCTATCCCTTTCACACCCACTCCTATTGTATTGAATTCATCATACGCTCTTTATTCATAGGTCTCCGACCATTCGGTGTAGCCCTACTTTATATAGGCTACGATCCCCTACATGGTTTCCAGCTATACCAATCCGATCCATCGGGCAACTATTCAGGCTGGAAAGCAACTTCCATAGGAGCCAATCACTCTTCAGCCGCTAGTCTGCTCAAGCAGGACTACAAGGATGATTTGACTCTTGTGGAAGCTAGAGAACTTTGTTTGAAAGTAATGAGTAAGACTATGGATTCCACCAAACTCGGTAGTGAAAAACGTACGTCGAACCTCTTTCTCTCTTCCTGTCCTTCTGTCCTTCTGTCCTTCTGTCCTTCTGTCCTTCTTTTTTCTCTCTTTCTTTCTCCCTAGCGGTATCGATATCGGTACCAGTCAGTACCAATTATCCATTCATTCCGCGTAGCCCAAATCAAATTGCAGCTCCTGTCACACCACACTTACTACCTCTTCCTCTTGATGATTTGTCGTATCTGTATTTGTATCTATATGTTAAGAATCTGTAGCTGACTTGGTCTCTCTCTCTCTTTCTCTCTCTCTCTCTTTCTCTCTCTCTCTCTTTAACTCACCCATAAAATAGTGGAATTCGCAACAATGACTTTACACCCAGAAAGCAAACAACCACTGGCAAAGATATATCGACCTTCAGAGCTTGATGCCCTCTTGAGGGAACTTGAATTAGGAGGAACAGTCGAAGAGCAAGTCGGTGTGGGAGAGGGTACAGGTGGCGGTGGTGGTGGTGAAGGTAATGTCGCAATGAGTACTTGAAGAAGAAAATTATACAATGTATAGCATGCATATATCGGTGTTTATCCATCCTTGCATCCATCAATCTCTTGTCTCTTTTCAATAGCCATGGTTGGTGTATTCAATAAACAAGAACATCCACCAAGAAACGCTCAAAATAGTCTTCAACGAGTTTCCTCGGACGTTTCAACAAATAGCATATTTTTTTATGACACAAAAATAATCCAACTACGGCAGACCTATCTACAACCTTTATCCTTCATTCCCCATTTCCATAGTATGTGTACGGATTCAAATGTGCTGGGTATATCTCCCGGTATATACAAACCACCCACTCCAAAAGTCAACAAGACCAACATCAATAAACCATGATATACAATCTTCAATCACTCTGTTTCTACAAGACCAAGACCATCAAAACGAAACATCGCCCCCCACAGGATGGATCCATCAACCACTTGCGTTGGGGATGGTGCCTCCAGACTGATTTGGTCCAAAATTCCAAACCATGACTCCACCATCATCTAGCCCATTATATCAGCCAACATGAACTTGTTCACAACAAAGATGGTCAGACCAAACTCACCAGAACCAGAAACAATCATATCGTCGCTCAACTGCAGACTGGTCACTGCGCCGCGATGACCCACAAGTGTTTGTGCGCATGTGCCTGTATCTCGTTCCCATACTTTGATCGTTCGGTCTGCCAGGATACATCAGCATGTTTGTCGCTGATCAAATGCCGCAAGGGTAAGGCTCACCATGAGACGCAGAGACAAGGTGCAAACCATCGATATCCACTGCCCAAACACCTTCAATGTGCCTAGTTCTATCAGCACTGATCTAAAGACAAGACAGTCTCAGCTTACCCAAACAACGTTGACTTCTCAACTCCAGTCTCCACGTCCCAGAGCTTGACGGTTCCATCCAGACTTCCCGTAACCAACAATGGTTTCTTGTCGTTTCTCTCCATGCTAGGAGACCTCTCCTTCGTAGCTTTATCGTGCACGTAGACTTTTGGGACAACGTTGACATTTCTCGATCGAGATCGATGTGCTTCAGGATCAAAGCCTTCGGGAACACCGCCGTTGGTTGTTCCGTTTGAAAGAGAGGCGATCCCAATCTGACTAGCCGGGATCAATCCATTCGGTGGTGTCGACGACTGTCGTTGTTGTCGCTGAGCTTGTTGAATTTCGGAATCAGACATGTCGACCATGATCACTTTCATCGTTTGGACTTGGGCTTTGTGACCCTCGAAAGTTCGGATGCAAGTCTCGGTCGCAAGGTCCCATAGTTTGATGGTCCCATCGTCGCTCGCCGAGAACAGCATCGCTCCCGGTTCAAGGTCTGGTTGCTTCTTGTCCAATTCGTCAGGGCCAGGTGATTTTGAACGAGCAGCGGCTGTGGAGAACGACGGCGGTTTGGAAGGATCCATATCGCCTGGAGATGTCTTCCCATCCCACAACACAACTGAGTTGACCCAGTCCTCGTGTCCACGAAGGGTGATCTTGTTACCAGTGCGGAAGTTCCAGACTTGAATTGTCGAGTCGGCTGAACCACTCGCGAGGAGGTATCCATTGTAGTTGAGGCACACGACACCGTCCGTATGTCCTTCCAGCACGCGCAGACACTCGCCAGCTCGCCAATTCCACATGCGCACAGTTCCGTCCATTGCACCAGTAAAGAGCAGCATTTGGTCGAACTGTAGACAGCGAACGGCGCGAGTATGGCCACGAAGTTGACGAACTTCCAGGCCAGTATCGAGATTCCATATACGGACTGTGCGGTCGTATGAACCGGTGATCAAGACGGGATACGAGGGAGACGAAAGTGTGGTATGATATTGCAAGCACATGACACCGTCGGTATGACCCTATACAAGTGTAAGCTAACGAATAGAAGCCGCATGCAGTAGCTCACGTTCAAAGTTTTGGTCACGCAACGCCCTTTGCGCCAATTTCGTTCCACCACCAGCCGCTCGCAATACACCGTCTTCCACGGCCGGGTGAGTCTGACTTCCCGAGATGACAACGCAACAGTTTCGCTAGAACCCTCTCCATCGGAATCAGAGTCGAATTTAGCTTTCTTTGCGTGTGTTACTGATTCATCCGGTGCACTTCTCTTGAGTGGGTTTGGTGGGGCTTGGACAGGATCACACGAAAGATTGAATTGTAAGTCCGGCGCCTTGCCCCCCAGCGCTTCCAGCCGCGTGACCATCTTTGACGGTCCAGCGTGCGCATGTCCATGCTCGTGGTCGTGATCGTGGTCATGTTGTCCGACACCCATGGCTGCTGCGGGTGAACGGTCTTTCAACTCCACCTTGAGTCGTCTCCGTTCAAGCAAGGGTAGACCCCATCCACATTTCTCGCACTTTCGGTCGATATGTTGGCCACACATTCGCCTTTATTATATCAGCTGAAAAGTTCACACCTGGCTCATTGTAGTATGGACGTACCGCCAGAGCAAGTCATCATCTGCAAGCGCCTTCCAGGATTTGGACACCTGTGCCGCCTTGCCTAACGAGAATGCGTCGAGATGACCGAGTATACGAAGAGAAGTCTCGCGAGGAAGGAGAGAGAAAGGGTCAATACGGATGATGAGGTTGAGTGAGTCTGACAGGTGGGATAGCTGAGAGCTAAGACAGTGTCAGCTGTGATGACATGACACAGCCGCTGTTACTCACAAACAACACATTGTCAGGATACCCTCGAGGATAAGTTTGCGTTTGTTGTGGGGAGCGTTGGAGAACGTCGACCATAATTGGGTGACTGCTGATCGTTCTGATGTAGGAAGACTGTCAAGAGACTAGACGTGTGTGAGCGGCTTTGTCCAAAACAACAGAGCAGACAAGATGGCAGAATGAGGTAGCAGATAAATGGTTGGAGCGGAGGCAATGATGAGACTTACCCTTTGTAGTTTCTCATTGACATTCTGATTCGCCATCTGCTTGTGCCTCACACAGAGCTTCCTTCCAGCCCTAGTAGGAATCACGTCAAGCTTGGCCTCGTCATACGAAAGGTTGTCTTCCATGGACGGGGCAGCGGACGAAGCACCCGCAAACGAAGGGAAAGAAGTGATTGTAGGTGGGGCAGAGGAGGGAGGAAGTGGGGAGAACTTGAGCTTTGATGGGCCTGCTTGTGACATGTTGTATATATAAGTGTCGTCCAAGACAGAGTGTTGAAAGGGATGTCTAAAAACCGGTGTACCGGTCTTTGTGTTTTTATCGCTGCCTTTGGCTCGGGAGTGATGATAATATTGGTAATGGGCTCAAGAAAGATCTGATCAAGAAGGACAGAGCGAGATGATCGTCAAGGAGAGCATTGAGGACAGATCGTCAAGACCTGTTTTTTGAGAGCGGCAAGAGAGTGAAGCAAGGGGAAGGAAGAAAGAGAGGTGATTGAGAGAGAGAGAGATGATGAAATGTCGTGCTTCAATCCAGGTCACGGAATCAGGACTCTTGCCACCACGAAAAGATTGATTTGATTACGAATTAGTCGTTAATGGCGGAATCAAAAATATAGTAAGAGATTGGGATCAATTCGTAATAGTTGCGTGAGACTCGTGTGGGGCCCCATACACAACGGAAGAGGCCGAGCCCACATGAAACGACAGAGCACGTAATAATCGTTCCACACCTCAAGGATCACGAATAAACAAATGATGATCATGTGGATGGATTGATAACGAGCACGCAACAAAGGATAGCGAGTGCGCGCACATGAGCACTTGACCTTATCCCATCACATCATCATGTCGTAGAGATAAGTACGGATCCTGATGAGCACGAATACACGCAAGACGTGATTGCCACCAGAGCCATTCATTGAGCATAACTTTGATGAACTTTGTCGGACCTTGTACTTCCTGATCTTATAGCATACGTAGTGGTTCTGGCACTATAAAGAGTATTTAATAAATACGAAATACGAGGCAAGAATAATGACACCAAAGCATCCAGAGCATTCTTGCACCTGCTTCGGCTACTCTAAAAAAAGATAGTCGCCGAATATTTCAAGTATGAATTTACGATTATTTCTCCCGAAATCCTTTCTTTCAACGGGTCCAAACATCCAACTCTTTCTCAATGCAACTATCTTGATACAACCACACCATAACTTTACCTTGTCTCAATACTATCATATCATCCTCTTTTCTTGAAAATACCATACCTTAGCACTATTTCAGCTTTCTCGCCCATGCTGATTAACTGACGAGATTCAATTGTAGTCAACTACTTTCTATCGAGTCTAAGCTACTCCAACACCCGACTGACGTACTCTAATACCGATATTCCTTTCCCCTTGTGTCTGTCGGTCACTACTAGTGTGCGAGTTGATCGATCTAGTGTCTAGTGTCTTGTAAGATCGATGAGCTTATCCTTGCCCCCCCCTCCCTCTTGAATCACACCAATCACAACAAACCATATCACATTTCATCACACCACATCACATCTCATCACCTTGACGGCCCCATCTGCTCTCTGCCGCTTGTAACCTACACGGCTGGGATTCCTGAATGGGCCAAGAAAGATCCTCATTGCTCTCAATTTGCGATTTCTTTTAATAGTAGTTGAGAGTGATGCTTTAAAGTCCCTTGAGTTTGCCCTTTGTGTTTATCTCCCTTTTTAAAGGGCCGGACGGATGAGCGAACACTTTCCCAAATCTATATGAATGTTATAACTCGCACCACCTAGTATCTAATCTGATCAAACGTATATGAATGATATATCATGTAACACTACTTACGATACACAACATGTATTTATGTACAGTTTTCTAACTTGATTAAATCTCAAGATGTTAATTCTGCATGAGTCTACGTTCTACGTACTGCAACTCATCTTGTGTATGAAGTGACTAAAACAATAATACTAGCGAAATCGAAGTCTATTATCTAACTCAACTGACATTCTCCACCCTTCAATCAGATCTATCTCCCTACAACCTATTCCCACTATCAGCTCACTTGACTTTTTACACGGACACGGAAACCCAACCACTCACCTCGAGTTTGAACCTGCCTACAACCCGCTCACTCCTCCCCCTCCTTCTCTCCACGACACGTACGTCCCATACACCCCTATCTTCCTCTCCTGGACATCCCCACAATTCCATCTCCTCGAACCTCAACCAACCCTGTCCTCTTACCTCGTCTACTTTCCCGTCCTTCTCGATGTACGCCACGTAATCGCCTGCACCACTACTAGTCAGACTTGACGGTGCCTTGTCAGAGCTGGTCCCGCTCGAAGGGAGTGACGAGGCCGTCGAACATGTCGGTAAAGCCAATGGTGGATAAAAGTGGAATGGTTCGGCAACTCCCAAGAGAATACGTTGTGGGAGTGGCATGACTGATGATCGAGCTGACGATAGTCCACTTGGAGCCGTAGGTAGTGCAGGTAGTGAAGGCAATGATGAAGGTGGTGTTGGAGATCTAGATTGTGAACGTGATTGTTTGTTGGATCCTGAAGAAAGGCTGCTGGGTAATGCCGGCAATGGACTATCAGGCGGAACTCTAGGTCTGGCTATAGGTGTACTTTCGTCTGATCGTACACTACCTCGTCCTGGCGAATCAATCCCAACTACCACAGCAGTCTGCGAAACGCTACGTTGACCTCCATTGACTTGAACATTCCGTTGTTGCCCGAACGATACCAATCTACTATGCGTAGTTATGATAGGTGTAGCGGCGCGTTCGGTATGACTGCTCGCTGGACTTGCAGAGCTTACTGGTGAATCGAGAGTACGTCGTGCACTTACTCTTGAAGCAGTTCGAATCACAGCCTCATGTTCCGAACTAGCTTCTGTATGTGCGATATCAGAATCAGTTGGGAAATGGATATTATCAATACTGATTCCTTCTTCAGATTCAGCGACTGGTGTAACCACATCATGTCGGATTGATTTGACCCCGGTATCGTTCTCGACCTGATCTAGTGGTAATGGTGGATGACGGAAATCACTTCGCTGTACCGGCTCACTAGAATCCAATGCGCTAGAAGTCGTTTCGTGCGTTTCTTCAGATGGGGTAGCGCTCGTTGAAGGATACTCTTCACTTCCACCTCCAGTACTAGCTACTTCCATATTCCTCCCGGTATCGGCGTTGGTCCAAACAAACGGCGCCTCACTCTCCCAACTAGCACGAGAGGAATGCCCGTTGAATTGACTTTCATCTGTCATACTTGTCGCACCACTCGTATCTGGCAATTGAGAGTCGGTGAACTCTGACGTGGTGATATCCGTGGCACCATCATTGAATGTTGTTCCGCCTCGAGCGACGATACCCGCCGCATCAACAGCTGCAGCAAGTTGAGCTTGGAAGGCGGCATTCGACAATGAGGGCTGAACCATCGGATTCGAGATCTTGGGAATCACCCGTTTGTTCTTTCGTGCAAAAGGGTTCTTGAGTAGTCGGCTCTTTGTGGCCGTATCGCCCTTGCCTGACAATCCTGACGATAAATGTGGAAGGCTCGACATGACATTTGCCGAGATCTCATGCTCCGCCCGTCCAGCTAGGAGTTGAACACTTGGCGGCTCACCCATCTTTTCGGGGTAACTCATAGCTGGAGTCTCGGCTTTATATTCGAAACCCCAAGGCTCGTCGCCGTCCTTATCCACGGGTGCTTCAAGGTCGACAGCCTTGTTAGCTAGTTTCATCTTTCGCGCCAGACACCGTCGGCACGATAGGAAGAGTATGCAGAGGACGATCAGTGAACCTACTATCGCTCCGACTGACGCCAGAGCAATCTTGGTTCCCGTTGTTAAGCCGTGGTGGGGATGATGGTTATTCGCATTCGTAGTCCCGTTTGGTGCCAAAATAAGCTGCAGGACGGCGTGCGACCATGCATGGGTATCGAGATCTTGTGCTGCCAAGTTGACTAGTACTGAATCGTAGTCAACGTCTGGTGGAACGGTGCCGACCAACGATGTATTTGAAGGTACATACGCCAGCCACGACAAGCTTTTGCTGGGATTGAAGCTGGTCGTCAAATTGATAGAGCCGGAATTGCCAATGAGGAACTCGGCAAGAGAGACATCGAGTGACTGGCCGGGTGATGCGATGATCGGGTCAAAGAGAGGTTGGGTAAAATGGGATGGCTGGAATGCGAGCGTGACGGTCGTGTTTACTTGATCACCATAGATGTCAGTAACAATCAACGGCAGCTCCTCCCTCTGCCCTGCGGTGATCGAAATAGGTGGAGTGCCGAGTATCGATGTGTTGGCTTGTATAAACGCTAACCAAGCTTGGGAAGACGTATCCAAGGTGATATTCCCGATGTCACCTTTCTTGAGCGACTTGCCATCCAGCGTGAAGCTGTCCAGTATAGTCGGACTGGTGGACACGTCCTCGCCCACAGTCAGGTTGACCGCGATTGGAGCAATTTGAACAAAATCGTGTGCTGCGATGCAGATGTTGAAGCTTTGACTGATATCGGCAAAGCCAAACGTGTCTGATCCAGATAAGACGATGGTGAATACTTCTGGCACGGGAGTCTTAGGGGTCGGCGTGACACCATCAAATGTGACGGTCTGGTTGTTGAAATCAAGCCAGGCTGGAAGGGGAGAACCATCGGCCAAGACTGCAGAGTAGAAGACCCGTGAAGGTGCAGTGTAAGTGTAAGGTTGAAACCCTAGCGAGAAGGACCAGTTGGGAGGGACACGGACTCCGGGGTAGTATATTGACGTGGGCGAATATGAGAATGCAGAGGTGATGGCCGTATCGTTACCAACCAATTGTTCTGAGACTGGTTCTGTGATGCTCAGGTTGCCAGGACGAGACGAGACTACCAGCTCGAGAATGTCGCTCAAGTGACGTTGCGAGTCGGTCGTCGTAGCTGTAACGGAAATTTGGTACGATCCTACATCATTCTCTGTCGGGCATCCTTGGAAAGACCGATTGGCAGGAACGAAAGAAAGCCAAGGTGGAATATCAAGCGCGGTATAGTCAAGAGGTGAAGTGGAGTTGAAAGTCAATGGCGCAAAAGACCACGAAAAAGCCTGCTTGATTCGGGCGACTGGTGGATGTTGAAGAGCCAAAGGATGAAGAAGGGTGATACCGCCTGGAGTGGCCAAGGCGACATAGCAAGACGTCAAGCCAAGCAGAACAAGATGAAGATAAAAGGCGACCATGAGATCGAAATAGGCTTCAAAGGTGTCAGCGACGACCAACGTTGTTTTGAGCAGTCAACAGTCCTACCGATGCCCGAAATGAAGGTGGATGGCAAAAGGGCCAACACGCAACAGCGGCCAGCGGTAACGTCGCGTCGAATAGTAGAGAAGGAGAGAAAGACTGGATAGTCGTTCGCTAGTGCATCTCTAGATGAACGCTGCCCCCTCTAGACTGAGCCCAGTGGGCTGGCAGTAAGGATGTCAACAAGTTCTGGATGAGATTGAGATGTGGGCTGGATTTATTGGAGTGGCTGACCATGTCAGCCAGGCATGGACAGCGTTAGTGAAGTCCGTCAGCAGAGTTCGAGACATCAATCACAGTGACTGTCAACTTCAATCGCTCCTTCGTCAGCGAAAGTCGATACACGAGTAGCGGGATGATTTCTGCATGAACATTTTGATTGGACTTCGGAATATCTATTGCAGTGTCAATTTTCATCTTGTCACCAATAGCAGGAATAGTCACGACGAACCGCAGACTACTTTGAACTTAATCCTTATAGAGACCACCACCATCGCCTTCGGCTCTCTCAACCTCATCATTCTTCTCACCCTCTGCAGCTCCAGCGAGACCCTCTCCTTTCCTCCATCCGTCAATCTCGTCCCGCATAGCTTCCAAGCGCTCAATGAGTGCTTTGGCAACACTACCTAGTCCTGAGCCAGATTCACCCTTGACGGCGTTAATCGCCGTTGAAAATTCGCCGGAGAGGTGACCGAAGGTATCGCTGAACACTTGGGGCTACATACCACCGTTAGCCCTGGTTGGCGTATGCGAGGATCCATCGTTCAACGAAATGGGTGGAGATGGAGGGTAAAGAGAGTCTCTCACATTGCCAAATACACCTCGGACATCTCCTCCATGATCAGGTGCACCTGAGCCTGGCATTGAGCCAGCATCGGCAGAGACTGTTCCGGTCTGAGGGAAAACCTAAAGAATAATGTAAGCCATGAGTGCCTACAACACCGAAGATCAGCTCACTCCTCCTGGATTTTCTCTGTTAGGGAGATCAGCTCAGCATCACTCTTCGTCGATACGAAAGGACGTACGGTGTTGGATCAGGTCCTGTAGGCTCATCATAATGCAGCTGACCATCACCGGTCTTGTTGTAGTCTGCCTTGGGATCAGCATGCTGCAATTCCATCTCCCTAGTCGTAGGCCAAACCGCAAAAGTGCACGAGCAGCTCACCTTCTCCTGTTGATCCGGACAGTGACATGCTGAAGATGTGAAGAAAGAAAGTATTAGAAGTAGAGAATTGAGTAGACTTGTAGAAAAGAAAATATGAAGCAGTGAAGTCGGAAAATCAGAATCGATCTGCGGATTGACGTCATCGGTTGTCGTGCCCAGCTTCGAAAAGCTAGCTTGAAATACATAAAACTATACACGATGCATATACCAGATACAGTCCAGATGCATCATCAATTGAGTGGATCTGTCCATTTCCGTGATCTTAGATTCATGGGCGTCGTTCCAGACCGCAAATCCGCCTTGTTGAACTCAGGTGCCTTGACCTCCGCGGTCGTATCATTCTCTAGCGGAGTCTCCGCTACAACAATATGCTTCTGACCGCCCGCTTTCTCTGACAGCAGTTTACTTTTCGCCTTCCGCCTCTTCCTCCACGCAATCAGCTCTTTGAGGAGTCCCACAATGATCGGCACGGATATAGGGGCGAAAAGTGGGGTATAGACCGCGAATTTGTGCTCATCAGGCTAGTCTTATGAGCCAAAAAAGGTCGAGAGATTGACTATATGCTCACAAAATACAATAGACCCATCATCGATGGATCGAAGAAGGCCTCATTCGCTAAGCCTACCGCATCTCTTGATAAGATGAAAGCTGCAAGTGGGTCGCTAGTCTTGTCCATCTCATGGGATTAGCTTGATATCACGATGTTGGGACTCACTGTTTCGAGTTTTTCTACGGCACCAAGCACTTTGTCACGCACACCGGCACCAAGCTTCATCTCCTTGATTTTCCCGACGAGTCTGACGATGCCCGCCAGTGTTTTCCTAGCTTCTTCGCTGTTCTCCTTTGTTCGCATACGTAGAATCTTGTCAACCTGCCAAGGGCTAAGAGAGGGAACGAGATCTGATGGTGGATGTAATGGAGATGGCGGAGGACTGGGGTGAAAAGAGTCAGGTATTGAGGGTAGAGCGAGTAGGGAATACAGGTGTTGAGTGAAGAGATGGAAAGACCCTTCAAGGGCTTCCTTGGGCAGGTGAAAAGTCGCCTCTGACGAGGCAGTGGAAGGGGGATTGAGCAGGGCGACTGCGCCAAATTGTGGGATCATGAAAGATTGTGCAGCATCTAGAGCGTCAGCTAGGTCGAGTCCCAAGCTGGTGAAGCTCACCTGGGACGGCAATCCGCATTGGCCGATGTTTGCTGGAAGGTACAAAGAGCAGGAATTTCAGTACGGGATTATTTGTACTCTTGGAGTCTATGAAGATTAGCGGTAGCCTGAATCAGGCGAGTCCCAATACCTACCCAGACTCCATCTCTCAGAGTTGACAAAGATCTTCATGTCCTCCTCTTCCACTGCCCAAAGACTCTCGCCTTGTGTCTGCAACAGCTGTTTTGCCACTTCCACAGCTGCTTCGTCCCCGTCTGCAGCAGCATTGAGCGCCGCTGGCAAGTCCCCTTCACCTGGCTCCTGCTCCGTGGGACGATGCTGGGGCTCGAAGGAGAGCGGCGCGTGATACAGCAGCTGGGACTCTATGGTAAAGTTAAAAACCTGCTTGAGCGGCGTGAGGTGGGGAATAATATGATCTAACGTGTTAAGCCTTTCTCATGTAGAAACGATGTACTCACCTCGGACAGCTCCCTCGATATCCCAGCTCCGCACATACCCGCCACTCGAGGCATCTTCGTTCAGGAGCACGAAGCTGAGTGTTATGTTGGGCTTATACGCAAGCGAGTGAAGGGGAATCTCTAGCTTCTCCGGCGATTCAAAGAACGCCATAATCGACTTGACAAGAGCAATCTTGTAGTGGTCTATACGATCAGCCTCAACCTCTCACATACGATATGTAACTTACTGCGAAGAAATCGGTCATTGAGCTGATCCCGGTGGACTGGAACGACCAGTGTCCCTAATGGAATTGGGTCTGCTGTGAAACCAGCCTCTGAAGCTTGGATATATGGCTCTAAGGGGAATGAGGGATTGCCATCGTCCCAACGGCGGAAGTGCACTCGTAAAGGGGGGACTTTTCCTTCAACACGGTCAGAATCTGCTCGGAGACGAGATCTTCGATACTCACGCTTGTTCTTTGTCCACACTAGATCCCATGACCGCTTCCCTCTAACATCTGGTCTTTGTTGGTTGTATATGCCATCAACTCCTTTGGTCACCTCCTCTGCTATGGTTTCAATGGCCTGGATTTTGTCCCAAGCAGCCTTCCCAGGTGGAGGCTTTGGAAAGGCATCATCGTCAGCTGTGAAGAGGATCGTTGATTTCTGGCCAAGACTCGACTGGAAGACTTGGTCAGCGATGCTATTGCAGCCAGTGAGACATACCCTAGCAGTATCAAGTAAGGCTATCCTATCCGTAGGTAGTGGCAATCGTTCAATCGAGGTCGTATACCACCAGAAAGGTACTGCGAGGAGTATGAGAAGGGGGAAAGAGAGGAGTATGACCAGTCGTTGGGAAGATGATGGGTTTAGGCGCTTGGTGATGTCGATGGGGGCCGATTTAAGCTGTTCGTGCAGTTGTGACGTGCTGTCTGGCCTGATTTTGCCATGTCCCATCGCAGAGAGGCTGTGGGTTAGCGTCAACGCGTTGACAGAGACTGTCAAAGGTGATTTTCTATGCTTTGATCTTCCAGGGAGCCCCGCGCGATGTCTTGATTTCCGTTTCTTCTCCGCCCATAATCTTTCCTTCTCTTCACTTGACGTCTCTTTCAAAAACGGAGCTCTAGGGCTGCGGATCAGAGGGCTGAGAAGACTTGTGGTGACCGTCTATCCCAGGCCGTCGATATCTCGGGCTTGCAGCTCGTCTCCACATCTGCCGAGCTCCAACCAATGTCGGTCGACCAACCAAAATGAACAAAGTCCCCGGACTACAAGCCGCACTCAAACTTTACAGCTCCGATAAGGTCAAAGAGAGAGCCCAAGGCCATGATGCGATCAGGGGAATATTCAGCAGTCGCGAGAATTTGTCCAATTTTCAGGAGACAGCAGCGAAGCAAGGCGGAGAAGGATGGATCGCTTTCTTCCAGTGTCTCTTTCAGGTCGTAGTAACGGAAAAGAAGGCGGCACTGAAGAAAGGCGCTAGCACTCAAGGTAATAGTTTCTGTACACTGTAGATAGACGCTGTCATTGATGTCAATAGCTGATCGCCGGCTGGCTGAGGCGATATCCTTAGTAAGATGGATGGCCGAGCGTTCGGTCCACCTGCTCTCTCGAAAACCCTTCCTGTCAATCTTCACGCATATGTCGCACCTTCTGGTCTATGGCTCAAATTTGTTCCCTCCAGCGACTTTGGACTATGCCAAAGCAATGCGGACCCTGCTCAGCTACCCACCTCATCTTGCCAATCTCGATCAAACGAGCTGGAGGCTACTCATGGGCATTTGCTGGAGTGCTGTATTGGGAGATGAGGTGAGCATCGAGAGGGAGTGGCAAGATGAGGAAAATGAAGTCATTGGGGATGTGGAGGGGAGAAGACAAGATGAACAATCGAGGTCTCGAACAATCACTCAAGCGACGAGCGAGTTGGCATCACTCATCCCTATACTCCTGTCCAGCTCCTCAGCTCCGCTTCTCGCCACATTGCATGAACAGGACACCCGACCTTCTATTCAAGAACCTTGCTATGGCTATACTGTTCTTTTAAAGATACATCGCTTCTTCCAACAGTTTCCTACGGAAACATCAGCCCACCTCTTGATGCTTCGCTCTCTCAACGTGGTACTAGGCGAACTCGAACTCAACCGCCGTGTCGACTTTGCCCAAGGTGGAATGAAGGTCTTACCGCAACTTATCACGTTATGGCAGACGCGTAACAAGGTGTTGCGTGAGCAGCTAGTTGTCGCGCTTCGTATGCTTCTGCCTTACCTCTGTCATTCAACGAATATCTCCACAGACAAAGCGGGTGTCGTTCATGAGTGGCTTTCAAGGTTGTCTGACATGCTGGCGAAGGAAAGCTCGTTGCGTGGAGGCATCCGGCCACTTGATATGTCAGTCATCCGCTTGCAGATGGAGGACGGAACAACGGGCCCTTTTCGGACTCATTCTTTCCTGCCCGGTTTCGACTTCGGACACGAATGCGCCATGACTTGGGCTATACTCGAGTTGTATGCCGATATCACCTTCCACCTGTATGATCACATCGAGGGGCCAACTTTGTCCACTCCAAACAGTCGTCGCTCAAAACGTATGAAAATGGATAATCCAGTCGTCAGCCTGATCCAAGGAACGATTGCAGGTCAAATCGAGTCTCGACTATTGTCGCTCCAGGTCCTTATCTTCACTGTCGATCGCGTTTGGCAGAGGCTTGACAGTGCTTTGCAAACAAGCATACGCGAGGTCCTTGCCAAGCTGCTAGACGAGGAGGATGAGCCTGTTTTGCAGAGCTGGGCTCTTATCGGCGTTGCTTGTCTAGCGAAAGTCGATGACCCGTCATCACCTGTCTCCTCGCAGGCGTCCAACTCGATTGATCTTGGTGCTTGGGCGACCGCTTGGCAACATTCGATGCGCAAGATTATTTTGCCTAACCTCTCTAGGGCTGCCAGTCATGCTGCCCTCGCCATCATACGAAACGGCAAAGTCGACAAGTCGTCCGCGGCGGATCTACTTGGAAGTCTATTGAGGAACGTCGAGTTCCAAGGGCCATCGTACCCCTATGATTCGGTTTGCCACCTCCTCAGCGAGGCTTTGCAGATTGCAAGAACCGATTCCCGACTTTATTCTGCCCAATTGGAAGACCACGTCTTGCGATGGCTGCAGAAATGGAGATCACTTGATGGTACTCGAGGCAAATCGCGAATGGACCCGTTGACTCCAGCCGATCTACTCAGTCTGTTGAGTAGTATCTGCCGCCTTTCCTTCACACCAATCCCGGCATTCCGCCCCCTGGTCGCCCTTCCCGATTGCGCCTTGGTTGACCGCATCCTGGAAGAATTCCGTACGAAAGCGATTCGCGAATTTATTCTCGACGCCAAATTGCCAGCGATGTTGTCAGCAGAAAATATCAAGCAAGAAGAGATCAATCAGGAATCGGAGCCGCTGGCGGGCTGTTGTACTGCCGTCGCGGGGATCATTTGCCGAGAGCTGGCTGCTTTCACAGCGGACTGGACAGGTGACTCTTCAGGGGTCTCCCCACCGGAACGACTTCGGCGTACCATTGACTTGACCGTCCTGGCTCTGCTTTTTCAAGGCTTATTGATCGCGAACGGGCAAGATGCAGACGACGTTATCTCCCCAAGCACGGAAAAACTGTTGAAAACCATTGAAGCGACTTTGAAAGTTGTCAACTCCAGTATTCCTTCTCAGCTTCTGGTTTGGCAGGGCTTCGTACCCCTCTTTGGGTCTCTACCATCAGAGCCAGATTCATGGGGCCTGCTGGTTACACCAGGGCAGCAATCTGGGATCAGACAAGATGTATTAGCATCTCGGCACGCAAAATTTAGCGTTGACAGTAATCACAATGTCGTGGCAAACTCCGTCGACGAGCCAACCCCACCATCATTCGTACCGTCCAGTCGATTCGAAGCCTCTAGTCAGTCATCGAATCCCATCGTCGAGGCTCTTTGGGGGCTACCTATGGTGAGCCTTGTCAGCTCATATCTCGGTGGCCACTAATGTAACGTAGGGTGCAAGCCTGCTTCAAGGCATTCAGCACGCCGCTCAAGGGGTTCTCGCCAGCAGCCCCACACCTATCTCGACCTCAACCCAGGCCGTTGTGCCTATCATCCACGAAGATGACGACTTTGGAGAAATACGTACCGCCGATTCTGATGCCATGCCCGTGTCTCGAGAAGCCCTCGACTGCCATTTGGCATCAAAATCACTCGCGAGCATTGTTACTCTCTCACAACTTGCTCATCCCGCTCTGTCAACATCGTCTCAGTCATCACAGTCTACCAGAGGACGTCAATTCTTAGAGCATTTCCTTTCCACTGATGGCCCTCGCTTCGTTCAGCTTGGTCAGATACTTTGCGAGACTGTACAAGCTGGTCTATTGCGATTAACCGTGCCGGCGGTTGAAGCTGTCTTTGACGCGCTCGAAGAAATGATTTCATCGTATGCCTATGCCCGTGATGAAGGGTTGGTTCTCCTCACTATCGACTTCTTGATCGCGTCCATGCCATCATGGTCGACTCAGGATCTTAAAGACGATGAAGTCACTGATCGAGCTTTCAATTTGATGAGGTTCATACTTCTCAAGGCGAAGAAGGATCAGCTCCCCTCCTGGCGCGTGCGACTCTCAGTCATTCGCCTCGTTGACCTGTATCTCACACTCGATCTAGGCTTGGTCTTTTGGAACGAATGCAGCTCCTCCGAAGCTGAGACCGACGAAGATCTGGTGAATCCACTTGATTCTGTGACAGGCGGTCTCCTCGATCGCGACGCCCGAGTGCGGTTCCGAGCAGCCGTTTCTGCCTCGAATCTATTCAGTGTCGCCGTACCCACAGAGCGGCATATGTCTGTCTATCAAACAGTCATCGAGAGGCTTCCCGCTCTTCCTGAAGACTGGGACGGATTCCTGACCGACCTCTTGTGGAAGCTCAACTGTTGTATCGCTAGTGTGGAACTCCGAGCTGCGACCATCTTCCATTTATATGAAATTCCGGCGTCGAGCTCCGATTTCAATCAGCATTTGCAGAACGGTCTCGACGCCGTATCAGCTCAGCTTGGATTCGACAGCTCGGCCACGCTATACCTCGCTCATGCCGTGGTGGTGGTCAAAAGCCAGCTTGCCTCAGAGCAGTCTCCTTTGCGTGTGCCGCATCGGATATACGGCTTTCCTTCACGTAGATCCTTCGCAGTAGCCTGTTTGGGGACTACGACGCCCGCCATTGTCTGCACCTTCAAAGATGACGAATACGGCCCTCGCGCGAGGGCTTTGTTCAGCGAGCTATGCAAAGCCGCAGAGATCAAATCTTCAGATGTCATCCTACAGCATTTTCCAGCAACTTCGGCAATGAGCTACGCAGCGGATCAACCTGCATTGCTCGCCTCCTTGCCCGGGCTATCTCCGTCCATGGACCAATTCATCGCAGAGAACCGTGCATCAATTCTCGCCGAACTCTTCATCTTCACCAACTCCGCCGAAGATCCTTCCACAGTGATCGATCTCTTTAAAAAGCGAGGATTGGAGACCTCCTTCGCTAAGCTTCTCGCGACGCAGCCAGCTAGGGCCCCGCCTCAGACTTGGTCTTTGTCGGCGATTCTATCCGCATACGATAAACTTTTGCCGCCTGGAACGCCGACCACGCCGATCACCCTGCTCACTCTGCATCGGCTTTTCGATTCTATTCACAAGGCGTTTCTACTCAGCGAGCGGGATCGATATCTTGCAACGATGATTCTCTTGATCTCTCTTCATTGGTCTGATCTCAAGGATGCTACCATCTCCAGGCTTCTTCGAAGAGAGTTGAGAGCATTGTCTAATCAAGCAGATCTACCTCCCTTGTTCTACTCGATCGCAGAGATCGTTAAGCTCGACAGCTCTAAAGCAGGGGCTGACGGAGATTCGCTTATGCTTGAAAGTACAAATGATGGCGACATGCACATCGAACTGATCGACGATACAGAGCAGAAGCCAAAACCAGCCGCTGCAACTTTGCTGGAGAAGCTATATTTGCTCCTCCGTTCGAACGACAACAATATTCGGAGGTCAGCGTTTGACGCCTTGCGAGGGATGGCTGCATTGGGCCGCCAAATGGACGCTAAGGTGATCAGTGGTGATACCACAGCGCTCCTCAGGCTGCTTACGCCGCCATCGCATGCGCCGGGCTTGCGGGTGAGCTTTACGCCTGACAGTCTTACTTTGGAGGGGTCAGCGTGGCTCTTCAAGGCAAAGGATCCCCTACTTTGGGCTCGGGACATGGCCTTGCTCATGACATCGGTCATTGGTGTTTTGGAACCCGCCTATTGGCACATGCAGATCTTGCTCCAAGAGCAGGGCTTTGATGCTCGACGCATTCTCCCGTTCCTCACCAAGATCTTTCTCTCAGAAGAACCGGGACTCTCGGCCTCAACGGGCAAGGCCCGAGCTATGACGCTTTCGACACATTTCGAGGAGGTTTTAAAAGATCATAGAGCTTCGACTGAATCAAAACGAGTAATCGTTGATATCATTGTCTATCTTCGTCATCACCAGCCACCATACGACAAGGACATTCTCGGATATAACCGTTGGCTCAGCCTTGATCCGCTACTCCTGGCATTTGCTGCTTCTACCTGTAATGCTTTTGTCACTTCCTTGATGTTTTTGGAAGCAGCTGTATCTGAGGGCCCAAATCCAGTCGTTCTTTCCGACCAGGACAACAAAACTGTGCGTCTCTGACCAATCGTTTGAATCGATACTGATTTAATGTAGCTTCTTTACGAAATCTATAGCAATGTCGATGATCCTGACGGATTTTATGGCATCTCCGATACAAATACATGGAATGCGCTGAGTCGCCGTTTCGCCCATGAAGGGGAATTCCGGCGTCGCTTCGAGATTGACGTGGCGGAACTCGAAGCACCCAAGGCTTCCGTTCGAGATCGTGACGATATCCTACCTTCTGTTCTGGTGGCTGAGGACCTGCTTGCCATGGGTCTCCCTCATGTTGCTTCATCTGTCCTCCCGCCAAGTGGATTCTCAGGAAGCCGAACGGATTCGTCCGAGGGCAAGGCGATTGAGGTAGCCTGGCGAGTCCGGGACTGGAGCCTGCCCCTGGCGCCGCGTGCTACTTCGTCGCCGTCGGGGCTTTTATTTTCGGCTCTGCGTGCGGTACATCGGGAGCGTGACTTTGCGGCGACTCTGGCGTTTATTGAGAAAGTCATCGCCGTTGAGACTGCCCGGATAGCGGAGCTAGGAAGGGAGAGGATGGTAGAGGCTCAACGATTATCTAGCAATCTAAGGTGCCTACAAGAGATTGCCAACTGGATATCTCCGTCGGTGCAAGACAGCCTGTCGATGACTGTGCTTCCACCAACTTTACTCATCAAAGTGACTGACTTGTCGGGGCTGGATAAGTGCGTGATACCTGATCTGAGATGTTTTCCTGATGCCTATAGGTTCGCCGATGCCGAACGATTGATGTCGACTCGTCAATCGCTGATTGCGGCAGCACTACAACGGGAAGACCAGCATCTTATAGGGGACCTGTCGACATCACGCAAGGACAACCTTTTAGCTCTTCAAAAGGCGTGCCATTTATCCATAGGCAAGGCAGCTAGATCCGACGGCAACGCGCAAGCAGCCCTGAACGCCATTGCAGCGGTCAGGCAAATAGACAAGAAGGGAGGAGAGATGTCAGATGCAGCCGAGGAAGAATACGGAGAGATTCTGTGGGCTCGGAAAGAATACCGACTCGCATTGCAGCTCCTCCAGCAGCGTGTAGACTCTTTGGTCGCCGGAGGGTTGAAAGGAGCCCGGCGACGTGCCGTGATATACAGTAAAATTGTGAGCTCGTTTCGTTAGCTACTACACATCTGACTCTACTAGGCCCACTGGTCGTCCATATCTCGGTCCCGACTTCCTGCAGACATTGATGAAATCTTCCGGCAAGCCATCAAGGATGCTACGGATGGCAGCAGTCCACTTGACGAACGCGCCAGAATCTCGCATGATTATGCCGTGTTTGCCGATAGTCAGAGAGCATTCATCGCCTCTCTTCCTGAGTATAGGGAAGCTCAAGACTCGCGATATGACCGAGAAACGAGCGTTGCTCCTTCCATGATCAGTTCGACCTCCTCAAAAAAGAAGCGCGAGAGCTCCTCCAAGGCATCGCGTCTGGCGATGGAGGCAGCCGAAAATTCCGCCGCGCACGACGATCCCGTACAGTTACATCAGACTTTCGTCAAGACTGCCTTGCAGCACTACGCCACAAGTCTGGCCCTGTCAAATCAATTTGATGATTCGGTAACAGCGATGGTGTCCCTGTGGCTGCAGCACAGCGAAAATGCGACCGTCAACACCGACTTTGGAGGTGATCTACAAAACGTCCCTTCTTACAAGTTCATCTTCCTCGGTCCCCAACTGTCAGCCCGATTGGACCGCCCGCGACACCCAATCCCATTTAATGATAATCTGAACATTTTGCTTAATCGCATGGCCAAAGAACACCCATTTCACATTCTCTATCAGATATGCACCTTGGCTAGCGGGTACACTGCACCCAAGTCGGCAGGACAGATGTCTGACCGTGGCGCAGCGGGTCGCGGTCCCAAAGCCGCCGAAATCCTCGCTTCATTGGCGGCCGACCGAAGTGTCAAGCTTGCTTCTCAAGCTGCTACGCAGATCAAGATGCTTTGCGACGCGGCAGTCGAATGGTGTTTGTATCCTTTCGAGGCCGAGTCACAGAAGACTAGACTCACGGCACCAGCCACGTGCAGACTGTTGCAATGCAGAAACCTGGCCATCCCGCCTCCCTCTCGGCCGCCGCCCATCGATACAACCCTGAAATACAATGACATCTCGCCCATTGTTCGGTATCGAGCGACCTATGCACTGCTTGGGGGAGTACACCGGCCGAAAAGAATGAGTGTATTAGACACGACGGGTCAGGAGTTCAGCGAGATAGTAAGTCTCTATCAATCATACCGGTGTGCTGATTATCAATCAGTTCAAGGGAGAGGACGACGTTCGGCAAGACTCGGTGATGGAACAGGTCTTTGAGCTCTCCAATCGGCTCTTACAACGTGACACAAAGACCAAAGACCGCCGCTTGCATTTCCGCACATACCGAGTTATACCGCTGGCGAGGAAGTCAGGTATCATGGAATTTGTCGGCAACAGTAACGGCATTGGAGAATGGCTCAGAGACGCACATGAGAAGTGAGTTGAGTTCGCGTCGTTGCTTTCTCACTTTGGAGACTCTTGCTGAGAGATCCAGATATGGCCGCCCGGGCGACATCTCTGCCGCTACCTTTCGCTCTACACTCAAACCAATTCAATCGAAAGACCATACATCTCCAATACTGCGGCAGAAATACGACCAGCTGATGAAGCGGTTCCACCCTGTCATGCGGCATTTCTTCATTGAGCGCCACAAAGATCCTGTAAGGTGGTTCGAAATGCGTCTGAATTATGCTCGGAGCGTCGCAGTCACCTCGATGGTCGGGCACGTTCTTGGTATCGGAGATCGACACTGTTCAAACGTGATGATTGACGGTGTGACGGGCGAGCTCATTCATATCGATTTTGGTATAGTTTTCGGAGAGGTAAGCTGTCAGCGAAGCATCTAGCTTATATCTGTAGGGCATGAAGTTGCGCATTCCGGAAAGGGTTCCCTTCCGCTTGACGAATGACATTGTCGATGGGCTGGGCATTCATGGTGTCGATGGCACGTTCCGGCAGTGTTCGGAGCATACACTTCGGGTGCTTCGCGAATCCTCCGAGCTCATCATGACCGTGCTCGAGGTGCTCAAGTACGACCCGCTCTTCACATGGTGAGATTTTCTTCTGTCCGTAAGGGTAGACGTTGATGGGGATCAGGACTGGTGACCCTGACAAGTTGAAGCGTGCACAAGACGGCGCTCAAGATCTTGATCCTCAGTCAGAGCCGGTCCAACAAAAGGCCAATCAAGTCTTAGGCGATATCCGACGGAAATTGAGAGATGATCTCAGCGTCGAGTCAACTGTTAACGATCTCATCCAGCAAGCTCGCGATCCGGAGCACCTGGCTAAGATCTTCGTTGGTATGTTACGGTAGCGGAACAACATTCAGAAGCTGATCGATACCGGTGCAGGTTGGCAGTCGTGGTTCTGATGGCATTCATTCTCGGATGTTCCAGCTGATTACGAAATACCATTTTGCGATACCCAGCATGTTTGTAGTAGTACCCGGAGCGATGATGTCTATTTAGTATTTGTACCCGAGTGATGCGAGATGATGTTGGCATCACACAACTGAAGTCTGCTGTATAGGGTGCACATATCTTACTAGAGCCACTGGATGGATGACTCAGTGCGAAGGTAGCGTCGGCATAGCATCGTCGCATTGGACAAGGTCGTCATGGAGTGGCGAATCACTGTGGCATTGAGACACGCCAAGCGCACGCGCTGAAATCAGACGCGGCCGCAGACCACTTGACCATTCCGACTGTGCTTCTAACCCTGCTTGCCATAAACCATTAACCCCCACGTCATGCCTCATCCACTGTCGCTGCAGCCAGAGACAGTACCTCTGGCGAACCAAGTAGCAGGCCATCAGAATGTCATGTCTGACGCGAGCGGATCACTCGTCATCAAGGTTAGTTTGACGTCTGTCTGCCGATACTGTGTGCTTTCTGAGCCGATAGTCGGTGCCAAGACGTCGATTTGAAGTGAACTGATATATCGCTCAGTTAGCTCTGGCAAGAGAAATAGCATTTTACCAACTTGTCAATTCTGCATCACGATCTAGTTCTCTTGCCAGGCTCAAACCGTTCGTGGCTAGATTCTACGGCACATTGCGCCTTGAAGGTCGGCTAGATGGTGTAGGAGGATTAACACAAGATGGTCTCGATACTGAGATTCCAGAGGTATGTCCCATGATCATATTCCAAATCTCTAGTGTATCGCTTGAAGTTTGAAGCTCTGTTTTTGTTGCTTGAGCTGAATCAAGTTGAACCTTTAGTCTGTAGTGTTGGAAAATCTCGCACATGATTATACACACCCGTCTATCCTCGATGTCAAGCTAGGAACGATATTATATGATATTGATGCTAAGCCGGAAAAGAAGGAACGTATGGAGAAACAGGCTAGGGAGACAACGATAGCTACGACTGGATTACGCCTTACTGGAGCACAGGTGAGTTATCCCGTACTTTGTACTGTTTCGGTTGAGTTTCCGAGTCTTGCTTGACTTCTGGCTTTCCCATTATATCTTCAGAAGCTAATACAAGCTTACATTATAGACTTGGCATGCTGCTAGTGAAAGTTATATCCTTACTCCTAAATCATTCGGCAAGACAATCAAGCCCGATCAGCTTTCCGAAGGCATAAAACGATTCTTCCCTCTCCCCGGTGACTCTATACCGTCTTTCATCAGCCTTTCTCCTTCTTCATCCAAGTCCACGTCCACCTCCGCCACGTCCGATACACCTACAACGGCATCTTCCGGTTCTTCTGAACCCCCTCCAGTACAAGTGACAACTGTAACTCAGCCTTCCATAAGCAATTACGTCGATCATGCACTTCCACCTCCACTACTACTACGACTTTTGGACCTGCTTCTCTCTCAACTACGTGCACTTACCGATGTTCTAAAAGTTCTCGAGGCGAGGTTCGTGGGTTCTTCAGTATTGATAGTATATGAAGGAGACGCATCACGCCTTTCAGACGCTTTAGATCGATACGATGCCCAACAAGCTCTTCTCGCTTCGAAACCTCCACGACAGACGTATACCGACGTATCAGATCCTGACGATGACGGGGAAGACGACGATGACGATGAGGAAGATGAGGAAGATGACGATGAAGATGAAGATGGATCTACATCGTCAGATTCAGATCCAGATGACGGGACTCGTGCAGATGCGAGAAAATCTCGCAGGTGTCCACCTTTGTCAGTCAGGATGATCGATTTCGCACATACTAGGCTCGTGCAGGGTGAAGGACCAGATCAGGGAGTCTTGAAAGGTCTGACCAAGCTCGTGGAATTGGTCACGGAGCGGAGAGAAGCGGTACGGATTCAGGCAGAGCAAGTGCCGCCATTGCCAATGTGATACACTCTATTTTAGGGCAACCAAGCGACTATCATTTGCCTTGATTCAGTCTCATGCATCGTGCACAGTTAAACAATAACTGTCATTCTGTGTGCGGTGACCAGTCAAATGCCAGTCTTTGCAAGGCTCGGACGTCGTAAAATGTCGTAGCATATCATAATGCCTCATTGTACACCGTGTTAGCATACAAAGCCTATCTCGCTCGTCAATTCCCTTCGCCTTCGCCCTCTCCGTCCTCAAGCCTCTCTTCCTCAAATACGTGTTCGGGCGGCGTTGCACTGAACCCTAAAACTGACTCGGTCATCAAAGGTCTACCACGAATAGTGATGCCTCCCCCGCCCCCTAAACCTGTACCGACTCCTGCCGCTGTGGCTTCTCCATCGCCTTCCGGTACGGGCACGGGCAGCCCTGAATGACCTTCTTCTCCAATCGCCAATGGTGATGAGGAATCAGTTCGAAATGAGTCTCTCCCTGCTGTGGCCTGTTCCATCGCTGCTCCTTCCAGTAGATCCTCGACAGTTAAACTAGACTTTCGACTGACTTGCTCGCTATGTGGTGAACCATGCTCGATCGGTAATTCTGTCGGTATGTCTTCGACTATCGGCGACAAGTCTGTTGAGACGCCCAACATGTCTCGTAATGCCCTATTCTCATTTTCGAGCCGTTGTATCTCCATTTCACGTTCGAGTGCCCAATCACCCTGACCTTGAGTGCCGGCATAACCTCCTGTCGAACCAGGTACGAATCCTGGAAACGGTGTAGGTTTTGCTGGTGCTCTTGGAAGAACACTCTTTTTCGATTTAGACGAAGAAGGTGATGAAGGCGGAGAGGAGCTACCGTCAGAGGACGATAATGGTTGGCCTCCATTGGCTAGATGCGATAATTCGGTCAAGAGTCCTGGTAATGCAGGATCAGGTTCTTCTCCGCCCATTGAACGAAGAGCGGAGCGTAGGAGTGTCGATAATCGAGTGAGGAGGAGGGAGAGAGAGGTATCATCGTGTAATTGGGCCGAGGAATGAGCGGTCTGTAAAGTCTGAAGGAGGGAGGTGTAATAGGAGTGTAGAGAGAGATCATGTTGCTGTGATGAATACTGAACCCGGACATCAGCAGGATTCAGGAGGGTGTTTCGAGCCGAGGCAAAGGGAACGTACGGCTATCCCACGGAACTTGCCCATGACATTATCCAAGGTCCCTTCGTATTCTTTCAACAAGGCTCCGAGCTGCTTATTCTCATTTTGGAGCTGCTGATTCTCCAACACCAAATGTGCCGCGAATCCTTCAAGCTCGCTCTGAAACTCCTCTATACGGCGACTGATCAGTTACTCCCCTCTGACTTTGAACGTGATGAAGATGGAATTGGGGTA
Organism: Naematelia encephala; assembly: GCA_002105065.1. Classification (NCBI taxonomy): domain Eukaryota; kingdom Fungi; phylum Basidiomycota; class Tremellomycetes; order Tremellales; family Naemateliaceae; genus Naematelia; species Naematelia encephala. The sequence continues at coordinate 111,115 of MCFC01000029.1, forward strand.
AGGGTGTATAGGCGGAATGTAGGTTTTGAAACTCACCATCCGAGATGTCAAGGTTGAATCGCCGAAGTGGAAAGCCATTACCGATATGGGCAGCTTGACCTTTGATATTGTCATTCCGAGCTTTGAGCTCTGCAATCATCGCTTGATTCTTCTCATTTTGCTCTACACGCAAACCAGTCAGTCCCCGTTTCATATATATATCTTCCTACAAGTCCAATGCATCTCTTGAGGGCTCTAGTGAGATGCCGGCGGAGGGAAAGAGGATGAATGTGGTTGAAGGATGACATTTGGACATACCTGATAGATCGCATACCGACGAATAAAGCCTTTGCAGCGCATCGTTGAATTCATATGCTGACAGACCGATTGTATCGTGATATCGTGCTTGTGGAGGTACTTTGCGAATCATGGTGCATTTGAATAGAAGACGAACTTTGGGAGAGTGAATTAGTGAGATGGGTCGTGGGTGGTTGCCGCCACGTGGTATCAAGTCACACGCTGGCTCTGAGACTGACTTTTCTGTCCTGTTCGTGCATGCATCTGCTGGTTCTCGGCTCGTAGTGTGTGCGTGTGCTCATTGGGGAAGGGCATGAGTGAGAATATACATACATCTCTTATGAAGAAATCCATATGGATCCCTGCTATTTGGAAACCCATCTTCGCGAAGCAACTCACGAGACGCCCATGTTCGCCACTTGCAGGACGAGGTCTGACCGAAGTACGTGTACAATTAACAAACTCGATGGCTATAGCGAGCTCACATAGATGTCGTACGTTGGCCGTTCTACACCACATCCTTCGGTCTCACAGAAGCTCTGTGTTATTCGATGTCGGGCATTGTTCATCCGTGGCTCTTGACCAATTTGTCGTTGATCAAGTAAGCCAGTCAAGTACAAAAATACATTTTGCATCTGTGGCCGTAACATGGGAATGTAATACGGAAGCGCCCACTGCATGAAAAAGCATCACAGACCCATTGCATCCCGTCTGGTCCATTCACTTTCTTGTCCGTGACTTTCTCCGATCATCTACCTCGCCATCCTCGCCCACTTCACCCTCCTCCATACCTCCTCCTCCTGCTCCTCCTCCTCCTGTCGCCGTGGGCAGAGTACTACTCCTCAGACCGGATGGTTTACTAGGTAAACTTCTCGCCCCTCTACTCGAACCACTAGGCGCTCGAGAAGTCGGCGGACGCGCGACAGGCGGTGGGGGTAGGGTCGATATCCCACTTGGAGATGATGGAGTTGATGCGCGTGAAGTCGAGGTTGGATTTGCTGGAAGAGATGGTTTGGGTTGGAATGTAGGTGCAGCAGCGTTGAGTTTTGTATTTGATGCATTCGTTGTGGTTGTTGTAGGTGATGTTGTTGGACCAGATGCAGACGGTACAAGAGGCTCATCAATCTCCATTTTATTATCGGATGATGGATACGTTGCCGCATTTGGATCGACGGGAAGCTTAAAGTTCCGACATTCATCGACTAGACGAGTGATTTGGGCAAACGTGTCAATGCGACTCTGTACGGCGGATCGATAGGCTTCGTATGATGTTCGGTGCTCTGCGACTTCCTGTTGCAGCGTTTCGATTTGTCTGATAACAGCACGTGAGCATTCAATCCCATCAAGGATGAACGAGAAGACGGCCAAGATTGCGAGAATGTGACGAAGACAGTCGTGGCAAACGATGATAGAGATGGAGGGTATGGGATAGCGACCAACTCGGAAACTTCAAGTAATCGTCACTCACTCGTCCAATTCCTGTCTAGACCGCTTGCGACCTCTAATACGCTCTGCGACCTCATCGCACTTTCGCATCCCATCACGCTCCCGTTGTCTTCGTTCAAGGAGTTTCTTCTCTTCGATGAGCATCGCCTCGAGCATCTCTGTTCGTTCGACTGTATGAAGTGTCAGTACGGTGGCGCGGTTCAATGGACTTGGCAACGAAGTATATTGATCGAATATGTCCGGCCAAGCTGAATACGCCTTTCCTCTCTTTCTACACTAGGATCCCCATCCCTTACACACCTCTACCTTGTCACCATTCTCCACGAAACGCAAATCCATAGCATCTCTCTCCGTACCTGCGATCCTTTCCGGCACCCACATCCAAAGTCTAAGAACAAAGCTCTACATCCTCCTACATCCCTATCCTTATACAACCATCTCCGCCAGCCGTCTCCTACTTTCCTAGATACTGTCTCCGATAGTGAGAAACAGGACTCACCAGTCGCTTTTGCTCTTTCTCTCAACCTCATTTCCTCTTTTTGTATACCAATAGCCGCCGCCCAAGATCTCTTTACACTTACACCCCATTTCATAATTTCCATCTCAAGTATTTGTTTTTCTCTCTCATCACCTCCATCTTCACCAACACCAACACCAGCACCATTTTCACCATTACTACCAACACCAACACCAACACCACCATTACCATTACCAACACCGCCATTACCATTCCTAACATTACCACCTTCTACATCTTCAGGAATTGATGTCGATGTCGATGCAGTGGGTAGGATATGCGCTAGACGATGTAGACGAGTCAATAATGGTTTTAAATCACGATCTGTATGGGCTAGACGATATCTGTTCAAAGCATCTACACGAGGTCATCAGCTCTGAGAAAATGTGGAGCTGGAGCAAAGACTTTGGAGGTAGATCAACTGAGGGGTAAGAGAGAGTTGGATACGTGCCTTCTGATAGTGGAGTAACGGCGTTTGGCATCTTGTATATACCTTCCTGGAAGAACAATAGACAATAGAGGACAGAGGAACATATTCATGCTCAAAGTAGTCACAGATGATTTTGATCCCGTTCAGCAATAATCTGAGGAACACCAAATCATCCGTGTCCTTGACTGACCCATACTTGTAGAGTACTACACACGCCAGAATTCAATTCCAATGTCATGAACATATGCATACATGCTATCAACTACGCCTCGACAGCCATGGGCGATGGCGCTTCCACCCGAGTCATCTTGTCGCCCTTCTCCTTCTGAGTGTACTCGTACCACGTCTCGCTGAGGTCGTAGTTTCCTATCCAAAACTCATCAGCTGGTGACCATGACGACAAGTTTCGATTCAGCTGACCGATAAAGTCCCATCCGTGTTCTTTCACATGGTACAGATTGATCGTATTACCCGAGAAAGCGTCCCTGTGACCTGCAGCACAGATTGACCGACGACCTAGATCTTGCGCTTCTTCATCTGTCAAGTCAAATTTGTACCCCTTTTGGCGAGCTTTAGCGAGGATCACCGCATGCACGAGATGAGATTACTTACCTGATCCAAAACACCATAGGCAAACGTGCTACCTGAACCGACAGAGAACAAGTCTCCCTTCAGACGCTGTCCCTCTGAGTCGACATAGAATAATGCAGGGCCCTGAATCGAATCAGCTTGCAGTGTCAGCAACGAGCCAATTGACACACTGTCTTATCCCATCCACAGATCATTGTTCCCTGATTCTGTCAGCTCAAGCATAAATCATGACCGTTAGCTGACCATGCTCAATCCCATCCCCTTGTACTGATATACAATATTGCTCAGAATCTTGCTTGCAGCCGCCACAGAGATACGCTCCTTGTTGCGAAGCTCGTGTAAGCGGCACTGCATGCCGAGGTATGTTTCCCTGGAAGGAGTCAGCATGAGTCGCGATAAGATATCATGGAGCAACATGTCGAGTAAGGATGGCCAGAGCCCAAACGTGATGTCCAGGCCTGATGTGGCGAGCCAAGATGCTCGAAACGGCCAAGGAAGGCGGCAAAGCAAAGGAAGACGGCAAAGCAAAGGAAGACGGCAAAGCAAAGGAGGACGGCAAATCATCATAGAATTTGACTCACCAATATTGACAATCTGCTGCACCACCTGCCATCGTTCCGAGAAGATATGGGTTGATCTCAATAACCTTCTTGACCGTTCCACTCGCTACGTGGGTCAGTCATGTTACTAAACCGTGCTTCCTATGCCATTCCTCTCCCAGTACGACTCCAATTCCCGCCTACATTGCATACAAGAACGCCCTCCTTTGCTCAACCGAAGACCTCACCCTTCTTTGACTAGCTACTTATTTTCTTCTTTCACTCATATCCGACAGACAAACTCACCGATATAACTCCCCGCCGTCGCTCTCGAGTCGACAGCAACGATGATCCCTCCTTTAAATCTAAATGCAAGCGTAGTGGTTCCATGAGCCAATTTGATCTTTGCCTGAGGATTACTCGACATTGAGTCTGTGTGTAGGTTCAAGAATGCTGCAGGCTATCAAGATCCAAACACCGTCTTCATCAGCATCACTCTTTTCGACTTGGCTGGTCATTTTCTTGGATTTAAGTCAGGTGAAAGCTTACGTCGGGTGTACGAGGAACTGTCATTCCTCCTACGAAACCACTATGAAGGTTACCGAACCCTCCTTGACTTCCCCATTCTGCTGATGAGCCGGCATCATCTCCGTCTTCGTTGAGATCTCGTGTCAGGCGGGGTGGAGCTGAGAGCGACGAAGCTAATGCGTCCATCTCGCTTTGCTTTTGCTAGAGTCGGTCTGTTGTAGAAAGCAAGATGATATTACTCTTAGAAAGAGGGCCGCGACAGCGAAGAACAGGAGCTATTGGGCCACGCGTCCGTGATAAGTTGGGGTGTCGAATAAGGAAATCATCGGGTGGAGGCTGTCCGTCGCAACTGCATAAAAGAGAGCAAAGATCGACGACGACCTTTTCTACTTGCTGTTCTATTCATCTCAAGTAGGCAAGAGGCTCATTCAAACATGGTAAGATCAGGACTACAGAGCGACGTGATCAAGATGTATAGACAGTATGTCCGATTTCTCCTCTCACTCACTCACTCACTTTTCGCTGACAGTCACTCAAAAGAGGTGTACGGAATGCATATTCGAAACCACAAGTATGTGCCCACCATGCATCGACATCAGATAGCTACGTAGCTGAATATGAAAAAGGAAGTACGAGGTAGCTTCTTATTGCATTTACGATATAATTTCAGGAATCCTCCATTAGGACCAAGAGATTATACAGCTATCGAACATCAGGTCAGTCAAATCTCGTATGTCCGGACACCTACCTGTTCTCAGTTCATGATCTATTTGAGTTTTATTTTACTATCTGGTCTACTTCGATCTTTGTTTTCTCTCAATCGTCGTCATCGCGTGCTGATAACGTCTTAGCTCCGACGCATGTCTAGGACTTTAGAGATGCTTTCCGACCCATCCGTTCGGAATTTGACAATCTCAGACGAGATGCGAGACTGGTGGGCTGCTTCATTACAGGAATCACATTCATCAATACCTTCACAATCATCGACGCCTTCACAACAATCATCAGCAACTTCTCCATCGACAACAACTTCATCACCAACAGGAGGAGACGTGGTACTTAAGGGCGAATCGGAGAAAAGCGGAATGCAATGGGGTGGAGCATTACCTGGTCATGGTGGTACATGAATATGTGTTCGTTGTGCGTTTTATCGCAGGGCAGAAACTACACCATATGGCTGCACGAGCTATGCTATAATATCCTCCGCTATCCTACCTAATTAAGCCATATCAACATCCTTACGACCTCGCCCAAATCCTCAGGGCATCCTATCCCACTCAAGCCATATCAACATCCTTACCACCCTCTTCGAGATCCTCCCAGTCTCCCTCTACTGCGCCATCTCCGTCCATAGCTTCCTCATCTTCATCCTCCTCTAACCGAACAGGTTTGACTCCCTTCTCTTCCAACTCTTTAAGCAGTTCTGCGACATGTGCGCCGATACCTTCGTCGTCGTAATCTTGATCCGTATATAATTTCGCACATTCGAACAAACTCGCAGAAGCTTCCTCGAGACACTCGGCAGCTGACATTCCAGCCGGTCCGTCTACCTGTGCCTCTCCATCCTCGGTAGTTTGAATCGATGCAGGAGGGTTTGAAGCGAGGTATTGCGCTCGGAGATATAATGCCCATCCTTCGAGATATGCACCTTCAACAAGTAGCTCGTCCTCTTCTCTCACAGTCGTCAGCATCTCCAGAGCTTGGAGGTGCTTTTCGTGTTCGAGCAGAAGACGAATCAAGTGTAGTCGAGCAGGGAGGGAAGGAAGTGTCTCATCAACTGGTCATTATCATTAGCATCGCGTCTCGGTTCGTGGGGAGGAAATGAAATAGACGAACATGGTTCTTTATTTTGCAACTCGGTATACAAAGAGATGACGACTTGTTTGGCATCGTCAGATCTCGCTTGAGACATGCGAATACTAGCTAGACTAAGCCTGACTTCTGGATTGGTAGGATCGAGCTCGAGTGCACGAGATATGAGTGTCTCGCATTGTGATTCTGCGCCTTCCTCCATACTACTCTCGTTAGCACTGACATTTTCTCCAAACCTCATCACGACAAGATCTATTCTTCATCCCAAAAAGACGAGACATACCATAAATCCGACATCCAAATCTCAATCATAGCAACCAACGCATCCACAGCTTGCTGCCTTAACTCCTCTTCTCCACTTGGTCCATTCTTGCTCTTGTCGCTACTCAACTTTGACTCGATGAGCTCAACAGCCAACGTATAATACTTGAGTGCCTCTGTTGGATCTTCAGCCGATTGAGCGAGGTATAGGTACGGTGATGGTTGAGATGGAGTCGCCGATGTATGAGGAGGGAAAAGTTGTAATAGATACTGGGTTACTTATCAGTACTACATACAACCAGTCTACATGTTAAACAAAGAGAAGAAAACAAGACGTACTTGACGACCCTGTTCCACATCTCCTCCTTCAAGTTCTGCAACGCCCAATAATTCTTTCACTTCGAGATTATTTTCATCTAACGCAAGAGCAGCTAATAGAACCTGAATAGCATCTTGGAAATTTGATTGTGCCAGTAGATCATGCGCTCGTTCTATAGAGCAAGTCTATTTAGCCACCAGGTCATTCAGGTTGGAATTTTTAGAACGACTGACCGATCAACTGTTCGGCTGTAGGCAGCTTTGTAGGAGTCGATGAAGTCGCTTGAGCAGGTTTGCTAGATCTGCGCGCCTTTTTCGCGAACTGTGAACGGCCCATATCGTGTCTCGTCTATCGTCTATCCTGATGTGATGTGATTGCTTGTATATATGGCTAAATCACCAAGTTTTACAAGAGCGAGTATTTTGATTTTTGCACGTGACTTTAAAAACCGGGGCTCCGAAAATATTGCCTTGTTTCTTTACCTGTTGTATATTTCAACGAGATTGATTCACGCAGTATCCTCACAAGTTTCGCACACTATGATAGTGAATCAAGCGATCAGATAGGCCTGTTCTAAGTAATTGAAGCAATATTTCATCCACAATGTGATGACTACACATTGTATAAAAACCAGCCCGACTCTTATGACAAACTTCCGTCTCCATTTTGCTCCCAAGAACCCTTGTCTAACCCTTATCTTACGATTCCTTGGCCCACTGCTTACCACTCCACAAACCACCTGTAGTCCACAGCCAGTAATCCCTACCCTTTATGGCCCAAACAAGCCAACTAGGTAACTGGTATCCCATGGCGGCACCGACACCATAGCTCTTGCCAATAGGAACTAGTTGAGTCTCTCTTGTATCCTCTTTGAAGATCCTATCCTCCTTGGCTGCATTCTCACCCCCAAGATCGCGTTTTAAGTTTGCACATAAGACAGGAACAGCCTCAAGCGTGAGATGTACTGCTGGTCTGGCGTAAGATGCGACATCACCAATTGCGTAGATCCTTGGGCCGGCTTTATCGACTCGTAGTGTTGAAGAATTCGTATCGACGTGTCCTGTTGGACTCAAGAGGGTAGGATCAATGAATGATGTATTTGGCTCCAAGCCTGTAGCTGGGATATAAAGATCGGTATCGAGTGTGGTTCCATCCTGAAGAGTGATAGTGGCTTTTGTCGCCACGTTGACTGTCCCAGCTCCAACCGGAGATACCGATATGACTCGAGTATCCTTCAATATCTTTACACCGACTAATGAGAGATAATATTCCGCTTTGGCCGCTAAAGAATCTCGAAGAATAGGTAAAACCCTACTGCCAGCAGTGATTATTGTGATTTCGACTTTTGGTGGTGAAGTTTTACAAAACCATCCTGGACGTCCATTTAGGAATTCACCTAATTCTCCAGCAGTCTCTACACCAGCTGGACCTCCTCCGACAATAACGATTCGTCGTGCGTTTGACAATGCTTTTCGGAAATCATCCCAACTTGCTCGAAGATTCTCTACACCACCGCCATTACTGAATCCTAGTAAAGGAGAAGCTGTAGATGCTCCAGTAGCGATAACGAGTGCATGGAAATCGACGATTTCCTCCGTTTGAACTACATCTTGCACTAGTACATTCACCGTTACTTTTCGATTCTCGTGGTCTAGCTTGGTGGCGGTACCATGAATGAGCCGGAAATTGGTATAAGAGTCGAACGCTTGTGAGAGTGGAACAAACAGTTTATCTTGGGCAAAGAAATCATCCGATATTAATGCTCGAGGGGTCGCAGGTCGACATAGAGCATGTGTTGAAGCGCTAATCAATATGACGTTGTATTCATTCTTGGTAGGTAACGAAGGAATCACATGTTTAAGGATATAATGTGCTGTGGATGCTCCAGCATAAGATCCGCCCAGAACAACTATGTACTTCGTGGGTCGCTTTGGAGAGTCTTGTTCGTTCATCTTGTTTGCGTGTATGAGTGAACGAAAAGTAAAGGCGGTGTGAGGAAAGGTGCACAAAGTGACATTAAATATTGTTGTCCAAGTACAGTACGGCGGAAATATCGGGCGGTCCGAAATCAAGATATGGCGGAGATAAAGCCTTGACTGAGTATTGAGCTGTCACTAAACAGATGCGCTGCTTTTTCATCGGCTAGCATTGACATTTTACGCATGAGATTGGCAGTACGGTAAGGTAGTGACTTGGACCCAGAACAGAGACAAACGCGATTCCCCACCAAAATCACGTGAGACGACGGAAGCAAATAGGCTTTCAGGCTGTCTGATAACCTCCATTCCTCTCATCATTCTTCGCTCTCTTTGAGATCTTGTCTGCCTCAAGATGGCCACCAAAGTTGCTCAGAAGCGGGTAAGCTGTGATCAACCCTACATGCTATGGACACAAAAGCTAATAAGATACGTTTTGTAGCTTCAGAAGGCACGTATATGAAGAGTATCATCTCGAAGAGCTAATCTGACTTGGTGTAGGAGTACTTGGCGATGCAGAAGAGTCCACCTCCATTCATCTGGGCTTGTCCAGAAGAGAAAAATATATTAGATTGTAAGTCTTAGGCTCTGATCATCACCAGACACTATGCTCTTTACAATTCCACTCCTTTCTCCTCTTTCTTTCTTTCTTTCGCGACCCCTACCGTGAGCGAATGTGAGCTGATCTTTGACTGACAGGGCATTTCATCATCGTGAATCTAGACATCCCTGCCATTCAAGAATATGAGCTGATGGTATTTACAGAGGGGTCCACCTGATAGTGTTTATGCTGGAGGAGAGTATCATGGTTTGATATGGTTTCCTTCCGACTATCGTATGTTCATTCAGGAATACTAGCAGGCCGAAGTATTGGTACTGATCAATGTGACAGCCTTCAAGCCCCCTGATGTTAAGATGTTCACTCCTTCTGGAAGGTTCGAGACAGGTTCCAAGATCTGTATGAGTATGACATCGTAGTATGTTCCTACTTCTCTCTTCTCTCTTCACGAGCCAAGCTGACAATCGTAGTCACCCGAGCACGTGAGCTAATCCATGTCCTTAGTACGAATCAAGCTCATAGAGATTTAGGTGGAATGCAGCATGGTCCGTGGCTACGATCCTCACTGGTTTACTTTCGTTCATGCTCTCCGACGAGTCAGTTCTCCTACTCAACTTGTTCCTTTTGCCTCTAGCTGAATCGTGATGATAGGATCACCGCTGGAGCAGTTCGAACGACAGATGAGCAGAAAAAGGCACTTGCCAAACAAAGTCACGCTTTCAATCTTGGAAACAAGAAATTCCGTGTAAGTCCAATCACACGTTAGGGTTTTCCAGTGAACTGATCGAGTTATCAGGATATTTTCCCTACTGTCAGTCAACCGCATTCTTGAGGCATAGAGCCAACTGACTCGTTTAGTATGCCACACCTGAGATGACAGATCTGCCTGATATGGGTCAAGGACCTACCAGCTCGGTGAGTGTCGCCTTGACGCATTTTCTTCTCATGCTTCCAGTCTATCTTGGGTATAGCTTACACGAAGGCGAAGAAAGACCTGACCTCCAATTCCACGTCCCCTTCATCCATTAACACCACCCCAGCTATTTCCGCTTCGGCCACACCAGCACCCGACGATCCAAAGCAAACTAATGCAAATACAAATACAAATCCCGTCGATAATAATAAGCCAGACGAGCGTATAGCCAGGGGTTGGATGCCAAGTTGGAAATGGTTGGTCCTCGTAGTGTTCTTGGCTGTACTTGGGAAACTGTCCACTGCGTTGGGAATATGAGCTAATGGCTCTGTCTTTTTACGTTTTGCGTTTTGCTTGTATGTCATATAGCACCATGGTCATTCTCAGAATGCCTTGTAATCATGCATCAAAATACCCTGCTCGTATCGAATTGAGGCGTCGACAATAACGATGTAACAAGATTAGACACGACGACCAACATCAACACCATATCTCCCTCTTTCCCTCTGAATGTCCTCTAAACTGCGCATACCTCTACCTTTATTCTCCTTACTTCCTTTCCCACCATCCTCACCATCTCCGAAACCCCATGGTTTTCCCTGCGAGGTATCAGTATTTGATCATCTACGATAGGCGAGATTAAAATAGGTAGAAAGAAAGGAACGAGGCAAGAAGGAAAGAAGGAAAGAAGGAAAGAAGGAAAGAAGGACAGAAGGGAAACTCACTCCACCATGCAAGATGGATAAAACGCATTTCATAACGTTTGTCTTCTCTGTACTGCCGTATATAGCAGCTGAGCAATCCCTGACTCCACAAGCAGTGAGAATACGATGGATTGTATCGGGTACAGCGAGACCATGACCTATCAAGAACATTAACGACAGCCCACGCGTCGAGAGCAGGGAATCGAGACAATGAATGGATATATGGGTAGGGCAGGTGATGATCAAAGGTAAAAGACTTACCGGCTGGTCGTGCACGCATCTTGACTATTGTAGCTCCGAATTTACGCTCAAGCTCTTTCCCTTGACCCCAAAGTGTACGCCCTTCATACTTGTTGACGTAATCCATGGACATGACCGCTGTGTTGGCAGAGCAGAAAATGTGGTATCGAGATCGAATAGCGGGAGAGGGGGTATTCGGAAGGACGGGAGGTAAGAGGTAAGAGATAATCGGAGGATGGCATGAAGGAAGAGACGAGGGGAGCGAAGGAGAAAGAATGGTCAGCTTGGTATTGGAACTCAGCATTCGGACTACGCACCTTTGTGGAAAGCCTTATCTACTGCCGACACAACAGTCTGTGCTTTACCCATACCAAGGCCAACCAGACCCTTTTGCGGACTACCTGCTACGACGTATGCGGAGAATGCACGGCTAAAGAGATTGTCAGTGTTTGTCGCAGCTAACGGCCATATCCTCTTCCATTTAATTCGTCTGCCTTCCAATGAATGGACGTTTCCCTTTCTATACACAACCACCCTCACCCTGATCGTTCTCAGAACCTAGCGAAACACAACAGTCTCGCCATGCTCACAATCTCAGAAGAAACATGACAAGCAGGCATTGCAATCGGATTAAGGAATCAAAAACTCACATTCTACCTTTTGAGCTCATATGTGCCGGTTTCTTGATAATAGTCGTAATCCTCGCCAAGCTGCCCACCTCAGCCGTACTCATCCCAGTAAGAGCAGCCAATACGGCCTCTCTTTTCTGTCTAGTCTCTGCAGCATTTGGGGAGGTGATGGGATCCGGTAAATCTTCAGGTTTAGCAGGTGGGAAAACTCTATAAGGCTTATTGATGAGTTTATGACGTGGTGCGTCTGGGAATCTGGGTGGTGGGAAATTAGATGGTCGTTGGATAGGATGATGATATATCAAGGGATACTTTCGACGAGCTTCAGCTTCAGATTCGTCAGACGTCGACGTCGAGGTGAAAGACGATGATGATGATTCCGAAGAAGATGGTTTCAGTTGCGCGGATGTGGATGATAGTGGTCGATGGAGAGGTTTTTGAGAGGATCGAGCTAGTGCTCGCGCGATATTTGATCGACTCGACATGATGTGGTCTGATTAGTGTCGAGCCTTGGTAAGAGAATGAAGAGTAGCGAGAGGTGAAGAAGAGGTCGAGGTGAAATCAGGCGAAAATCGCGGAAGCAAAATGCTTCCTAGGAATCCGTGCGCATAGCGATATTCAGCCAAACGCAGGCAAGGGAATGGTATTAAATCGTCACAGTTGGACTACAAGTTACGAAGCATACAACACAAGCAGCAAACGCGAACACAGTCAAGAGAAATCATATCGTGTCCACTCAGAACGTAGCTCCCATAATCGTCTCGATCCCTCCCTCTCCTCTTCTCGCCACCCACAGTTATCTCCACTGAGCAATGTATGCAGATCTTCGCCATCCCGATTATCACATTGCCGGTCGTTCAATGAGCGCATATTGATAGTTCGGCGTGTTCTGAATGCCTCTTTGGGGAGCTCCAACAGAGTAGTCGGACGAGAAGAAGTATCGATTCGGAGCTGCTTCTGGACCCGCGAGTATGTCACTTGCACTTTGATGGGATCAGCCGTATTTGAGTGTGGACAAAGTTGTGGCTCATGGAAATTTTGATGATCTGTGGTGCGATGTGGGATGGTGCTTGAGCAGTCGAACGAAAAGGATAAGATCATATCTGGCGGAGTCGAGCAAGTAACGATCAATCGACCGAGTGTATGGTACACCTTGACCTACTCACTGATCAGCCTCTGCGTCCACTATCTCAACGTGTCTCACCCTCGTAGTGATCTTCTTGAACCCCTCTACGAGTTTCTGCACCTTATCCCAAATCCGCTTATCCTCGCGATTCCATTGTGCAGACATCGCCAGTTTCACTGTATTCCGCTTACTCCCGTGTCCAATGACTGATCCACCTCGGTAAACGATTATGGGCGGAGAGGACCTACTGAGCTGGATCGTGAGTTCGTATGCCGAGGATAAGGGGTGGATGTGAATAGTCGATTCGGAGTTACGGCGGGTCAATGGAACTGGACGGGATGTGGGAATGAGAGGACGAGCGAGGATGGGTTGTAGGTTTGGCACAGACGAAGAGGATCCCGAATTGCCTGGTAACATCGGAATTACTTCGACGCTCTTCGTATCTTCACTTTGTAATCGACTAGATTGCCGCACAGATAGTTTTGGGTCGAAGTCTCGTGAAGGGGGAGGTGAAGGAGGTGGAGTAGGTGGCACATTGATTCGAAGGGTTCGTGTTTTAGCATGAAAAGGCATCCTCGTCTTCGTTGGGAGAGTACCGGAATCATAGGCAGAATCGTCGTTGTCTGAAGATTTTCGTACTCGTCGGCTCTGGTTGCTCGTCGGATGTTTGTGCTCTCCCATATAGGCGCCTGCCTTTCCTTGAGTGTCACTACCCTCCACTTTCTTCTCCTTCTGCCCAACCTGACCAACAAGGTCGGTCGTTTCCCTTGACACCACACGTCTTCTCTCCCTCCATCCATCTTCCAGTACTCTCAGCTTCTCTGGCGTATCTTGAAAAGCAAGCTTGATCCGCGCTATGGAAGGTCGGGTGACATCTGGTGTCCTGTTCGTGCTAGGAGCTGACAGCGTGGTCGTAATTGCTGTCGAGGGTCTAATTGCAAAGTGTCTGTGGCGGATCCTAGCGGGTACGTCGAAGGTTGAAGATGGCGGATCATTTATCTGCATTGCATCATTGACATACCCCTACTAGCTGGAGAAGGCATAGACAACGGACCACCTCCACCGGGGAGATCATTCGATCAGAAGGCGCGCACAGCATAGCCAATAAATATAGGCATGTGATATTCGAGTTAGGCTCACTAAAGACGTTATCTCCGAATATCGGCGTTTAGGGATTTTTCGAAATGCCACTTTGCGGTTCATTTGCGCATCTCCGGGCCCCTCGCTCTGCCCGCTGCTTTTGATAGCCTTCATTCTTGGTTTTCGGTCTCTTCAAACGTATTCCTGCTGTACCAGCTTAAATCGGTTTACGTCTCCCCCCAACTCAAAGTGAGTCTCATCAAGATCCTCTCTGTATCCTAACCTGTAATCTTTCGAATCAGAGCTGACAACGAACTTCCTCCTTGCACTTTAACAGATGAAGCACTTAGCAGCGTACCTTCTCCTCCAAATCGGCGGTAACGCCTCTCCCTCCGCCTCGGACATCAAGGGTCTCCTTGAGACTGTTGGCGCTGAGGCCGACGATGCTCAGCTCGACAAGCTCCTCTCTGAGCTCGAGGGCAAGGACATCAACGAGGTGAGCTTTTTGGTTTACCTTTTGTTCTTCCTTCATCCAACATTGAAATTTGGGCGCCCTTTGTGAGACTCGAGGAGGCTGCTAGCTAGAGACAGTCGTGGTCATGTCGAGCCTCCGTTCATTTGCCAAGTTTCTGCGCGAGGATGGGCGAGGGGGGCTTCTACGATATTAAGAGAGAATCTCACTAACTCATTCATAGCTCATCGCAGAGGGTAACTCCAAGCTCGCCAGCGTCCCGTCCGGCGGTGCAGGTGCTTCGTCCGGCGGTGCTGCCCCAGCCGCTGCTGCCGCTTCAGGTGGCGCAGCTGAGGAGACCAAGGAGGAGGCTAAGGAGGAAGCCAAGGAGGAGTCCGATGACGACATGGTGAGTGTACCTTCTATCCTTCCCGTCTGTTCCTCTTTTTCGTTACCAGTCAAGCTCTCGAGGCCTACCTTGCTTGATTGGTATTGGTAATGAAGGGAACGACGGTCGTCATGTATTGGTGCAAAATGGAGAGTGTGTCGGCTGACATGACACTCAGGGCTTCGGTCTGTTCGACTAAACGCTTCGGCCAGTTGCGTCGACATTTACAGCTGTATACGTAGAGGTGATACTCGTCGGATCTAGTGGACGGGTTGAGAATCATGCAACAGCTATATCCTCACCATCTCATCTTTCAAGGTGTCATGATCGTTCTTGCGCGATAGCGCATCATGGGACTGTATTGTTTTCCCTGACCTATGTCTCTAAAGAATCATCAATGAGCAATTTCAGATAATCAAGCTATATTGGACACTCCTGAAGCCTTGCCTGCACAGTGATGACTCATTACACACCTGCATATCCAAAATCTAGCGAATGTCAAGATGGGAAATGATATGCAACGTCACTCGTCTTGTCTGTCCAACGTCTCCTGCCGCACACTACGATGACCCCGTTGTCTGTCTGATGCTCTAGCTCGTACCTTTACATAAGCGTGAATATGATCTGTACCACACTATTCACGCCTCTTTCAAACTCCGCAGCTTGCCCTTAAGATCTCCTGATACCCTATAATAATAAACCTACTTCTTCCCTCCTCCGGGCTATGATCATTTAGCTTTTACCCGTCATTAATTAGCAGGACGAACATACCAATGGTCTCCGAAAGAGCACTGAGTAGTGGTCAGCTAAGCGTCTAAGGGGAAAAAGGGAAAACAATCTGCTCACGAATATGTGGTTCTGGTGCTGCCAATTCTTCAGTACTGTCTTAGGAAAAAATGTGAAAGAGAGGACTCACCATGTACCTCAAAATGTTCCCATCCAAGTGATTGCGTAATTCCGATCCCACGCCATTCTTGTTCGTCGAGGATCCGAAGAAGACCAGAATCGTCGGGAACAAAGTAGCTGTGTCGTCCCAAGCGCAGTCAAATCAGGAAACGAAGAGATGATAGGAAGATTGGGAGGCAGGCGATCAGAACCGGATGGTTGGTGGCAAACGGGATTTCGGCGGTTGGGACGAGACATGTAGAAGGTGAGGATAGACACAGACATGGGTGGCGTAGGCGATTCCATAGATCAGGGACAAGGTAAAAATAGGTGCACAGTGCGGCAAGAATAGGTGACATAGTCGACAACGTCGATGGATCGTAGATGTGTTCGTTGGAAAGATCGTATATGCGGTCGTTGTCAAGTGAATAAACCGGTGAGGTATCAAAAATTTGGAAGGAGAACTGTGATCAGTCTTCTGTTGTGACCATACAAGCGATAGGACGCACGATTTAGGAATCAGTTTGAGCATTTGCTTTGGTAAGATGACATGACGGTATTCGAAATTGTCGTCTGAGTCTTGAATCAATGATCAGCTGACTGTACTATGCTTCTCCTCGTAGCTTACATCGATCTGAGTAGATAATGCTGTACAATATCAGTCTATTGACGAGGAAAGATATGACAAGACTCACCGCTCGGAGAGTTCCTCCAAGGAAGCGGATTTGCCGGGTGCCATGTCGTTTTTGCCGTTGATTTTCTAGATTGCCTTTACAGAAAAATCTCCCCCTTCAGCTTACGATGAAGACGCTGTAAAGTATTGTTGACTCTGCAGAGTGAGTCAGATGGAAAGTCAGTCGAGATGGAAAACTTAACGAAATAGAAGGAGGATGAATGCAAAGTTGGAGGAGCACGCGTCGGCGAGCGCGTCCGAGGTCGGATTCTACGAAGTACGTGGTCTTGAAAAGTCACGTGACCACTTTAGATATATCCCGACATCGTCCCCCCATCTTTCACTCACAGCCATAGAAGTGCGTTACACCAGTCTGTTGACCACCAACAAGATGGAGGTGGACGACGAGGTCACCGCAGAGAGCTCCAAAGCGGCCCAGAAGCGCTTTCGACGCATGACTACCGTACCCCCAGCTCTCTGTTCGAGGTGGGCTCTTCCTCTTCATATCAGCAATGTCTGACGTCTACAGTCGCTCTGCTGCGATTCATCCACACACATCTGATTTGATCTACCCGGTACCTGCACCTTCTCTAGGTCAACTGATTACTCCGCTTTTGACCCGGTCAGCACCTCGACCACTACCTCATCCCAGCGTTACGACCCCTGGACAACAAGTATCTGTTTCGCCTGATGGCGAATGGGTCGTCACATTCCACCCATATCCTTCAACGCCTGGAGGTGCAATAGCGATATACCCGTCATCCATACTTTCTCCGATGACCACAGCGCAAGCAATACCCACTCATGGCGTATTTCCCTTATCATCTGCCCCACTGGCTATTACTCACCTCTATCCTGCCCCTACGCATACGCCATCAGGTCGAGCATCTGCTCGAGGCCCTCGACAACCAGCAGCATATAGCTCTCGGCAGGGGCCCGTTTTCCTCGTGCTAAGCTCGACTGGCCTATCGCTTTATTATCCATGCATTCATATTCATCGGCAAAACCTCGATAGCGATAGCATCAACAGCACGAGATACGTAATGCATGACCTTCATGCGTCGTTGCATACACGGTGTCACGTCTCGCATATGGCAGATACAACTATGTTGATAGGTAGTGCAAGCAGGGAATTGAAGAAAGGGTGGATGGGCCTGGTGGGAGGTAGTGAAGGTGTTTGGGTAGGTTGGGAAGACGTCAATGGACCTGGTATCGCTAGAGTCGAGATTGGAGCCAAGGAAGATCAAAGATTTTGTAGGCCTATCAACCTCCTGTTAGACCTAAGCTGATGATGCTAGATATGACTGTGACTGCCACTCCGATGCCGCGACTCCCTGACATGGCTCCTCGGGACACGGTCTTGCAGGGAATGGTATTCATGCCCCTTCATGAAGATAGGAGGAGGCGTACAAGCGAAGAGGCCATCAACGCTGAAAGTCGGGTCAGGGCAGTAGAGAGCGTGGCTGTAGCCTGTATATACAGCGAGCAAGGTAGGTTTAGCCTTCACCACGATTGAATAGCAAGCTGATTTCGTCAGATTCTGGTGAGACACGGACATCAGTTCAGGTGCTTGGCTTCGAGAGGCGCGAGGTGGAGATTTCAGAGAGTTTTGCAGAAATCTCGTCTTCTGGGGAGATTGCTCGAGCTTGGGATTGGGTAGCCATCTCTCTATTTTTGTTCTTGATATCCAACAGCTGACGAGCCTAGTCGGCGATACCCAATCCTCTATTCTCTTCGAAATCTCCGGCAAACACCTCAGTGCTCGCCATTGCGCCATTGCCTGATGTCCAAGATCGAACGATGATACTGGCAATTTTGCATGATTCAAGGGGTATGACGATCAATCATATTGATCTGTTCCCTCCGCCAAACGAAGAGACCGGAGCCGACGACACAGTCAGGTGGGAATGTATCCAGGGGGAAGACATTAAATTGGGCGAATTGCCCTATGTTAGGGACCTGGAGCTGGTATTGAGCCAAAGTGTCGATCGTGGCTGTTTAGGCTTGGCCGCTGTCATCAGTAAAACATTTGGAGCTGTCCCAGTGGTGATCCCTGCTCTCAACCGTAAGCAGCGCAATCTCTGCCGAAAGATGTACTCTGAATGACGCGTTAGCAGGAGACGAAACTTCGCCATTAGTTGACAACATCTCCGTCGCCCTCCTACTCGCAATCAAGCAAGATGTTGATTATTCGGACGTCATCCGAGCGGTGTCTGGTCAAACCCATGCTGATCAACAAAACTGTGAGTTTTCCACAACTGGAAGGTATCCCAAGCTGATAAGTGCAGCTGTGGTGTCAGACATCCTTGCCCGTACCTACACGATGCTCGAAAACGAAGTCAGCTTAAACGAGCTAGCAGAGCTCTTGAAGCTGCAAATCGCTTTCTATCAGCGAGTTTTGCATAACTTGTATGTGTCAAAGCTAACAGGACAAGGTCATCGCATCATAATCGACTGTCGTTCGCTGCTGAACTTGTTCATCTTTTTGGAGCGAGTCGTCTGTTTTCGCGCTGTGCGGTATCAAGCAGGCAAGGTCAGATTGATTTCGACCTGGGTAAGTGATTTCCACTACATGGACGTTCCGGAACTGACAATTGGATGCCAGACTCGGTGTGGGGCCTGTGTGGTGTCGCAGAGTGGACCCTTACAACGTTAGCCGGAATCTTTCGGGACATTGTGCTCGCAAGAGGAGAGCTGGAATGGTCTCCTTCTGCAGATCTCGACGGTGAGTACTTTCTACTTGCAGAGATGCGGATGCAGAGCTAATCTGATCCCAATCAGGCTTTGAACATATATTGGCTGTGCTGCATCCAGAACTACGGCCGCTTATCATCCTTGTCTTGTCGCAGGTCATCGCCTATTCGAAATTCGTTCTAGCTTTGGATCGGCCGATCTTACAGACTGAGAGCCGTTTCCTGCCTGGTGCGATCGGCAAGGATCCTCGTGCCACTGTACTTGTCCAAGAGAGAATGCGGAGCCTGTCACAGAGTCTTGGGGTAGACATTGTCATATGGGGTAGGGCTTTGACGAGTATATCTAAACGTGAGTGGTCTCTTTCTATTCGTTTCTTCGTGGACTGAGATGGATTTGGGGTAGTCCTTCTCGATCCAATGTCGGAGGTGGATCTAAAATTATCTCTGGCCAGTCTCTCTCTTGGACCTATACGTAATACGATCCAACCTGTTCTTGCAGCACTTCCAAATCCATCTTCGCTCTTCACAACAACATCAAGTAATGAGGAGGAATACGACGCTATCACTTTTTTGCCATTACAACGGCAAGTGCGGTCGACCAAGGGCATACGGTGTATCAGATGCGGATGGCGTACTGTCGCTCTTAAACGTGAAGATAGAAGTCAGGTGATCGTCCTGGCTGATGGGGTCGATGAGATTGGAAATGGTCTTGGCTGGGCTGGATGGAAAGTGGAGAGAGAAACGGGTTGTTCTTGTGGTGGTAGTTGGGTCTTTGGATGAATTTTACTCTGTGTAGGCGAGACGGAAGGTATACCTAGATAGAGAAGGGGGGTTGGTATATGGTGTGTGTAGGGTCTCTGAGTGATGCACCCCGGGTGAGGGTGTGGTGGATTTGACGACATGTCGAGCACTGGGTCAGGCAACTTTCTCCAGAGTTGTTTCTGTTCCATGAATTCCATGCATATCAATGTATGTACACTCTATCGTATAGACACGCAGACTGTGTACAGCGAAATACACAACCACTCCTCAACCTTGTCAGTGCAGTAGGTATCATCATCCACATCTTCAACGCATCCTCAGGGGCTATCAGGATCCTCATCATCATCATCATCATCATCGTCTCCAATCTCATCATCCTGCTGGCAATGTACTCGCTTCTCGCCATCCTGCTCATCCTTCTCGGCCAATGGAGACAAAGAACCAGGGACCCAAGCACTGGGCCCACGACTCACGGTTGTGACCGACGGTTTGGAAGGGACAGAGTCCTCGGGCACGCGAATTTTGATCATTTTCCTGTCAGTGCCTGCTTCGATACTTGACGAAAATGAAATGTCTCCTTCAATGACAGTGACAACGTAGGGATCGAGTGTGCCTGATTCTGTGCGCAGTGCAGCTTCAGATATCATGCGCGATATCATGCGCTCGAACGGCGCGGAGCCAAGGTGCGACCCTCTTTGCTGTGGCCACTGGCGCAAGGTGTCGTATGAGCTCTGGTCAAATTCGGCCATACTGCAGTAGACCGAGATTGGCTTGGCCGCGTCCAAGTAAAGAACAAGCGTTCCATCTTCCATGTACGCGCGCTTTGTTCAGGCTCGGTTGAGTACTCGGTCCTGTGGAGGCCATCGAGGTCTCGTCCCAGAGACTGGAGCTTGTTGGATTCGTGAAGTTGGACGGAGTGGGAGACTTTTCCTCCAGTCTTTTTGCCCAGGCGGAGATGGACAAGACGTCGGAGCTACCTCCTACAGAGTAGGAGTCAGGAGATCCTGCATCGCTTTCGGACTCAGATGGTCGTTCATCGCCGGAGTGAGATAGTCCTTCATCAGATAGGTCGTCAACCTCGGAGCCAATCATCGGTGTTTCATTGCCGTCGGATTCTGTCATGATGATCGATGTAAGCCGCCAGAGAAATGGGATACCAAAGCCGAAGAGAGGCGAGAATTGGAGTATCAGAATCAGAGCGAGCCGGAGAGGGTGACAATCCGTCTCATATAGGTGTGCTAAAACGGGCAGAGTCCAGGTCGCCCTCCTTTCAGGAAGGAAGAGGCGATGATCAGGAGCATTGCATATTTGGACCCCTTGATACACTCGGCGACTATTAAAGGAACGATGCAAAGCCTCGTAAAGCCATTGCCTCTTCAAGTATGGCCGAGAGTGCCATGAAACACAGGCGGTGCAGGGTCGCAGGCAATGCGCTCTTCGTAGTTGGCTCACTGTGGCAGTCAAAGACTTTTGCTCCAGTTCTTTCGTTAAGATCGTTGGGTGAAAGGCGTGGTGGTCGATCCACTCGACCAAATCGTTTTTGTGATGTTACATACCAGTCTAAATGCTCCTGTACTACTTGTGTCCCCTGAGCAGGAGAAATTGACGCGACCGACCCCGGTATCATCAATGATATCGGTGATCGCAGGTTATTTGAAGGTGGTCGGGGGCAACACCAAGACGAGCAAGGATCGAGTTTATTTCCTTTCGGACTCCAATCTCGATATAGTACCGAAGCGCCACGAATTGTTGAGCCTCCTCCGGGGTATCGTGGGGCGAAGTCATGTATGTGACACGATAGTCGCAACCTGGTCCTCCGATTCGTAAGAGAGCGTTTGCCATATCGAAATGGGAAGGGAGGACCTCGGCAGGCATGAAGATTGAACTCTCGTTACCGGCGTCAGTTGTCGGCGTTGCTATCCCCATCAGGAGACGTTTGAGTTTAGGACAGTGTGGTGCGTGTGACATGTCGAAGAGGGGAGATATGAATGGGTAGGTTGGGTAGCGATAATTCGGAGGATCAGCAGGGTTCCAGGTCGGATCTTCGTCACGATGCGACTCTGCCCATACGGTGAAGTCGAGAATTTCGAGATTAGGAAACTGATCCCATTGTACTGTTTGTAGCATCCCCGTAGGACTAAGGTTAGGACTGTGATCTTTATCTCTCCCCAGTTCTAGATGTTGGACATGCGAGCCTTGCAGACGACCGATTTCGTTGACCAGAATATGATTAAGTTGCCCCAATGATAGCGCTAGATATGGAATTGGAGCATACCCAGCCTGCGCCCGAAGTCGCAGGATCGCCATCAGCTCTTCGTTCAGTATGCTGCAAGAAATATCAAGGTGGAAAATTTCGGCGCGAAAGATATCGGGCAGATTGTCTGGCTTGATCATTGGTCGAGTAAGCCACGCTGCCGTGCTCCATCTGCGGGATCTAGGGTGATATAGCTTGATACTGTATCTGGGCTTTACAGTCCAAGATTCGGGAAAGCCGTACGAAGCGATTGTTGGTAGTGTCGGTTCCTCGGTGCTTTCAAAGACGGCCCACGTATGGCGCACTAGTATCTCTATCACTTGAGGCGATTCTGGGGATCGACACCAATGTATGTTATCAATCACGAGATCCTGAAGGTTTCGACAGCGCTGAAATTCGGGCAGTGCAGAATAGGATCCGAAATTGCTTGGGAATTGCCCATCCCAGTCGAGATGAACGATAGCAGCGAGATAGATCGCAAGCCTGGCCTATTGGGAGGCTCAGCTGTAAATCTTCCAAAACTCTCTTCTGCGGTAAGCTTACAGGATCTTTGCATCGTTTCTGCAGCCTGAGGTAGTCTCGCAACGTCAGGGACCGGTGCGAGACCTTTACTGCTTCGGGGAAGCTGGATTTGCTGATGAAAAGAGCTCGACGCTGATCAGCGATTGGCAAGAAGGACAGCACTGTGAGGCGGCAGTGAGGGATCGCCCATACTCGGCTACGGAGCGATGAGTCAGGTTGTCTAATCTGGGCCATGATAACAAATAATGGACGAGAATAACTGGATCACTTCAGTCCAGTCAGGCACCGGAAGTCGGCAGTAACTGATTCGAGGCAGAGCCTTTCTATCGTCCCATGAATTTCGTTTTGAGAGCACAACGATTCACTATAACGCGAAACGGTCAACGACAGACCCCAGAGCCACCAGCAGGACGGATCTGGGTTGTGGAAATCCCCTCTGAGCAGCTAGAAAGAGAGACATCGCCTGTTCGGCTGTGTCCGATGCCGTGCCCTCTTGAGACTAACGCGTACTGACTCGACCATGGCCTCCGTACTTGAGTAGTCGTACAATCACTTGGCTTGAGGTCAAGGCTATGGCCGACCCAGCATCCTTATCCGAGTACGTGAACCTGAGTCAACTCCGTACAAGGATAATCCTGTTGTGAGTTAGCTAATCTCAGTGCAGATCGGGACTGCCCCCCTGTCTTGACATCTCCAAATCATGTGTGTTGTACACACAGTGGCGGTCTAGCTCATCGATGCGAGTGAGGTAGGTAACTATATTATCTCTCCTGGTATTTAGACATGGCTTTTCTCAATTGAGCTGAATTTACGGCGCTCTAGGATATCGCTCGAATTCAAGCGCCTTTGTCCTTCCGTTCACACCATCGACCTTGATAATATTCCAGAGGGCTACAAAGTGCTAAACCCATCGTTATCGGTACCGAGTTTTGTCGTCGATGGAGTCTTGATGACACAGTCTCTTGCGATCTCTGAATATTTAGAGGACCGCTGGCCGGACCGAGGTCTAGGTAGGCTCTTGCCTGAGAGAGCAGATCAGCGGGCTGCTGTAAGAGCGGTATGTTGTTCTGTAGATACAGCTGGAGCAGAGTCATCAGACACAACGTGCTCAAAAGCTCCTAGTTTTGCTTGATCATCTGCTGTGATATCCAGCCAAAACATCAACGTAAAATCCGCACGGCATTGAGATCGGCAGGCATAGACGATAGGAAAGTCTCGTTCCTTGTATGAAACATCACTCTGCTGATGGACAAATGCAGAAAATATGCTCTAGAGATCCACCTTTCAGGCTTGGCCATACTGGAAACAACACTTCAAAGATCCCCGTTTCGAAATTCGCCTCAATCGTATTATTGCTTCAACGGCCAATTTTCGCTGGCCGATGCGTACCTCTATGCTTTTCTGTCCAATGCTCAGCGCTTCGGGGTCACTCGGGAGGATATTCTCAAAGTCTCGCCGATCATTTGCGGGATCTGGGACACCTTGGATCCTTTCACTGAACCTGGAGAGCGCGTTGATGAGGAGCTTTTGACGGTCAGGGAGGTCATTAGACGTGCAAAGTTGAGTGTGGTCCCAAATTCTTGGATACTCGAAAGGAAAAGAGCACTCAGTTGACGACTTATTCAGCTGGAATACCCAGCCAGATACTCCTGTCAACAGGAAGCGAAGATGAGCGTGAAGACAGTAGGAGACAGTTACATCTGACACTATATTCAGCGGAGAGAACATGTACTCCAAAATACCAAAGATCCCCCTAGATGCTGAACAGCCCAACATGTTCTCCCTACAACTTCTCTGTGGAGACTTCTGACGACTCATTCTCTCCGCTTTTGGCTCGCCACCTAAGCCCGAAGCGACTGTACTTTCTCCACATGTGACAATTCAGCCTTCTCGTCGCCCTTCTCGTCATACCCTTCGGTAGGGTTATCAGTCTCAGCTGCTGGACCTGCATTCATACCAGCAGCGGTACGCGCTTCGAGTTCGGCAACTTTTTCGTCGCCGTCGAACAGTTGCGCAATTTCTTCCAGCGGCAATGGTCCGTTCTTTCCTTTGGTCTCGATGACGGTGAACCATAGGTAAACAAATTCGAATGCAATCCAAACAGTGTAAACAATGTATACTGTTAAAGATCATCAGCTTCATGAGGGAAAATCAAGAAGGGATGACTCACGTTTCCAACCGATACCATCGAGTGCAACCGGGTTGACGTATTGATTGAAGACGAGAGACAGGTTGACGCACATCTGCATGACCATCAAGCCTTTCGATCGGATCCGGAATGGTAAAATCTCGACAGTGTAAGAGACGAGTAGTGGCGACATGGCGAGATTGTAAAATGCATAATATAGGAAGATGGCGGCCAGTACGGCATTTCCAGCACTCTTGTTTGGAGTGCTTGGTAGGTCTGGGTTGATGACGTCTCCATTCGCATCAAGGTTGGAAGCTGATTTGGCGTAAATGCCATTGGCGATGGTCCACCACATGTATACAAGACACATGCCACCGGTAGATACGAGCCAGAGGACACGTCGACCAGCCTTATCAACGACTAAGGCACCGAGGTAGGCAGTTGCAAGGTTGAAAACTTGCAAGATACCGTTGATGAGGGTTTGCTTTGCCTCTGTTCGGAATCCTATACCGTTGAGGGCGATGTTTAGGTAATACGAGACAATGCCATTACTATTGGATGCATATCAGCTTGAGGGCGAAAGCAAGACAGTCTGTTTGAGACAGCTTACCCAGACCACTGAGAGAAGAATGCAATGGCAATAATGACGCGCATCCGGCGAATGTTACCTCGACCCCGGAAGAGGGACAGGTAAGTTGACGATTTGTTGGCTTCGCGCTCAATCCGATTGGCCTCCTTGATCTCGTTGTACTCGAAAGCGACCAGAGGGTCAGACGAATCACCGTTGCAGTGATATTTTGCAAGAACATGAATTGCATGCTCGTCCCTGCCGTGATCGACGAGCCATCGAGGTGACTCGGGGATGAAGAAGATGAGTGCGAGTTGGACCAACGATGGAAGACCTTGAAGGACTGATGGGATTCGCCACCCCCAAGTATTGTTCAGTCGGAAAGTACCGTATGTCGTCCAAGCAGCTACGATTGAGCCGAGGTACCATGTCGAATTGTACAGAGAAGTCATTGGGCCCCGGTGGGTCGGGAAAGCCAGCTCAGTCACCAAAGTGGGAGCTGCCAAGCACGAGAATGCCAGACCTGTAGTCAAGTCAGCCGGTGGGGTGCTTCCTGCCTCCTCTGTGTACGTACCAAAGCCAATCAGGAAACGACAGCCAATAAACATTCCAACATTCTGAGCAGCCGTTTGAAGGGCCACTCCCACGAGCTGGACTGGGATGTAGTCAGTGGACAGACCGACAAGATCGTTAGACAAGGTACGACTCACTGGCGGCACCGATGAACATGGTCCATCGTCGACCGTATCGGTCATTGATGATAGGCCCGAACGGTAGACCGACGATACCGCCGATAGACTGGATAGCGTTGAATACACCAAGAACGGAGCCATGAGGGTGGTTGAAGAAGTCTTTCCATGTGTCGAGTGACCTAAAGGATGTCAGGTCGCGTCCACCGGGATTTTTCCCAAGCGTATAATACGAGCGCTCATACGAGATCGGCTCTTGGCCTATCTCGTATAGCAGTAGGTAGAATGCAGCATCAAAACTCACTGCAGACCGTTCATCATACTTCCGTCATAACCGTTGTTCATCGAAGTCATGAGCAGCAAGAAACAGATCAAGCTGAGTTTGAGTAAAGGAGGGCGATACCACGACGTATTGCGCCCAGCAAGGATACGCGCCAGCTCATCGTAGCCTCCTCCTCCGGTATGTACTGCGTGCTCCATGTTGCTTTCGCGATCGTTGTGCGAGGCTGTCGAGAGAAATACGAGTCTAGTTAGGGGCACCCGTGTGGAAGTCTTGGAGGCCCAATATCGAGATTGCGGGGATCCGACTCAATTCAAGGGTGTGCATATATGTATATCTAACCCCCTGTTCATTTTGGCATTGCGGAAGATTCCTTGCCCGCAGCCCCGCCGAGACATTATGCTCTGTCTTGGTCCAAGCTAGTCTGTCGTAATCTACCGAGAACAGACCGGGACAGGGACTACATTCCTAGGCAGAAGATGGCAGCATGTACCCAGGTGATAGAAGGGATACGATCATCGATGAGATATTTGGGTACCAAGGCAACTTTAAAGTCACAAACGGGCCGATATACTGGCCAGGAGGCGGCATCTTCCCCCCCGCAGGGTCGTTCCGGATACCTTATTACAGGTCTGGGGCGCGGAAGTATCCTGCGGTAAGAGCAATGGCAGAGGCAGCTGGAGAGAGGAGTGCTACTGCAGATGTAGTTAGATCAGGACTCACAATCACGTGAGAATCTAGTTCTCCCCGTCAACTCTCCGAAAAGATAGGGGACCGCAAACGATGACCGACAAATCCCGGTGCCGGCCGGTCCGCCATACAAACTACAGCCAAGTTGACATGTTTGGTAGCAGTGAATCCACCACTACGACTTCAACCGTAGCAGGTATCTGCCGCCTTTCCACCGAGAACTGTGAAGCTTCGCGCACGACCGAGCTTGCTCGCTAGACTTTTCTTGGACTGATGGACCGGCGCCGTAGTTCCCGACAACGAGGCTGAAGTGAACAGGTGCTGAAGTCCGACAACGAGACTGAAATGAACAAGTAGTTCCCCATCTACGGACAGTAACCTCTACACGATGAGCAGCACCACGAATGGCCACAAAAGCGATTATCTCGTCGTCAAGGGAGAGAACATTCTTCTCCACGGCGAGCCGATCTTGCTGAAAGGTTAGCTTGTCGTCTAGGTCGGCTCTCAGTAACTACTGACCATCACATAGGTGCTGGTCTAGGCGGATGGAGTGAGTGATCGTGATCACTCTCGAAATCTTACTGATCGGGTAGTGAACATGGAAAACTTTATCACTGGTTATCCCGGACACGAACATCAAGCTCGAGCTGCGATCAAGAAAGCTGTCGGGGAGGAAAAGTACGAGTACTTCTTCGACAAGGTTGGTACAGAATCTTCTTTTTGCTGCGGCTTTGTACACCGGAGAAAGGGAACTCGTTGATGATCACACTGTAGTTTCTCGAATATTTCTTCGGCGAGGATGACGCAAAATTCTTTGCATCGCTCGGACTCAACTGTATTCGCTTACCGGTCAGTCAAACCCCGTCAAGTCTGGATTTAGTGCTGACTCGGATGAATTGTAGGTAAATTACCGGCACTTTGAAGATGATATGAATCCTAGAGTATTCAAGAAGCAGGGTCTGAAACATCTGGACAGAGTTATCGAGATCGTGAGTCTGTCTAGCTCCCGGACCAAGTAAGAATGTCATCACTAATTGATTAGTGTGCGAAGTATGGGATTTACACAGTGATTGATCTGCATGCCGCTCCAGGCGGTCAGAACATCGACTGGCATGCCGATGCAGGTGGCCATCAAGCGCTCTGTACGTGCGATCACTTCTCTGGTTGTCCCGCGAGAATTAACTGAACGAGGGATAGTCTGGGATCATAAGGACTTCCAAGATCGTACCATTCTGATTTGGGAGCATCTTGCTAGGGTGAATCACCGTGTACCCTGCGAGTTGAATTCAGCACTGATCAACATATCCATATTTAGCACTATAAAAATAATACTTGGGTGGCGGGCTATAACCCATTGAACGAACCTACAGATATTCAACACGTGAGA
This sequence comes from Naematelia encephala, assembly GCA_002105065.1. Classification (NCBI taxonomy): domain Eukaryota; kingdom Fungi; phylum Basidiomycota; class Tremellomycetes; order Tremellales; family Naemateliaceae; genus Naematelia; species Naematelia encephala. The sequence continues at coordinate 139,431 of MCFC01000029.1, forward strand.
TTGCTTGCATTTTACGAGCGCGTCGAGAAGGCGATCCGAGCGATTGATCCACATCATATCTTGTTCCTTGACGGCAAGTACGTGTCGGCGTGAAGCTTGTCAGTATTCAAGGACAAGTGGCTGACCTCGGTTTAGCACATTTGGCGCAGACTTCAGTCGTTTCGGTGAACCGCTACCAAACTCAGTCTATGCTTGTCATGATTACTCCAAGTACGTGCTATCTCAATTTAGCGAGCATGCCAGGCTGAGCAGTGTTAGATTCGGTTTTCCCAATCCACCTGCGGAATTCACTGTGAGTGCCTCCGCTTTCATCTTATACAGTATTACTATATCTGGTAAAGCGCTGCTGATATAATTGTCCAGGGAACACCTGAACAAATCGAGATACACGAAAAATCATTCGCTCGGAAAGTGGAATACATGCAACATCACCATTCACCCATCTGGAACGGCGAATTCGGTCCAGTATATCAATCTGCTTCAGACGGTTTACCAGATTGGGAAGCGATCAATGAGCGTCGTTATGCCGTCTTGGAATGTCAGCTTGATATCTATGCCAAAGCGAGAGCTAGTTGGAGTATCTGGTTGTACAAGGATATAGGATATCAGGGCATGGTGTATGCTGGTGAAGACACGGCTTATATGACGCTCCTTAAACCATTCTTGCAAAAGAAGAAGGTGAGTCTAAACCGTTTCCCATTCTCTCTTTTCAATTCAACCCCGGAGAAGCAGAGAACTGCGGCGACGTGAGGAAAAGTGGTGAGATGAAGTGCTGATGTTTGTGCTTTCGGTCTCTTTAGGCAACAGCAGCGGATGAATGGGGATGCGACGATACACCAGTCCGACACGTGTTCGATCCACTAGAGAAATGGTTCTTGGAATCAGTACCATCGCTCAGTAGACGGTATCCCCAAACCTGGAAACCTGCAACACACATCGGTCGACTCGTTCGAAATATCTTACTCTCCGTGCGTTTCTCCATCTCCGTTTTTCAGTCTCTCATATTTACTCTCCTTGACACCGCCTTGGATAAAGTTTTAACATCCTCTCACCACAGAGACACTGACTACAAATACAGGAAGAACTATGTCACGAATTCGGACAGTACTTCGAAGGTCTAAGTTTCGAACAGCTAGACGAACTGGCCAAGAGTTTTTCATTCGGTATGTTTCCCAATCTCGCCACTTGAGCTTCATTATGTGATAATTATCCTATACATCTCATCCCCTGCCCTATATACTGTACTGGGGGTACACGATTGAGCTTCTCGCATCTCGTGCTGATGGATGACAGAAAATTGCAAGCAGCGTACTAGGCTCAACCAGATCTTGACGGCGGATTCGCAACGCACGGAAAAGTGAAACTTGCTCCTTCCACCCAGTACATGATAAAGTACAATACATCATCTCTGTAACCGTCAGCAGATAGGGATATACGTGCTGTATGCATGTAACCCATAGTAATACTGCGGCATAGGTTACCCTTCTTATCACATTGAGGATGGTGCCAAAAGCTGAAACCGGCAGGCTTGACCTTATTCTAACGAACCAACACGTATTCTTTGCAAGTCAAGGTGCAAGATGATAGGGGGTGTTTGCATATTTTATGCCTGGTTATCGCCTTCGCCGATTACGATGCTACTGTACAACTACAATAGTCACGATGACTTTTTCTACAGAGAACCATATCAAGATGAGTGTGCTGTTACTGGCGGCGGAGGCGGTCCCATCACAGGCGGAGAGTTTGCCCTGCTATCCAGTGCGGCGTCGGGTGGAGGAGGCGGCATTTGTACAAAGCTGATGGCGGAAAACTACAAATCGTCGAATCAGCTAACTTGCAACAAGTGGGATACAGACTGGACTGACCATGTTACACCAATCTTTGATGAGCTCTTGATCTGCGTGGTTGCCTGGTGACTGGGCGCAGAGAGCGCATGCGATATGGAAGACTTTCCCACGGACCGATTCGCCATTTGAAGCGAGATCTTCCACGGGAATACTGCACTGATTAGCCTGCGACTGAATGACAGCAACTCACTTCATCAACAAAGAATGGATCTCTCTCGCTATATTCTCCCGCTCTTTGGCCAACTCATCATCGTCCACATTCAAGGCTGCGCGTAAGTCGTACTGTTCGGCATAAGTAAATGAGATCAGTATGAGATGAGACAACTGACAAGAGCAAATTTGCAGATCGCTGCGGTAATTAGAATATTCGCTCTTTGCATCGCAAACGCATTCCGAGTACCTTCGACCGACACGACCCCGGGATCCTGGATGGCCAGAGGCATCTCCCGCAAGATCTTATGTAAACGGTCCTCGGCATCCACAGTCCATTCCGTACTGACGCTGGGATAGTTGGATAGAATACAACGGTGATGGAAGAAGGATTCGGATAGAATGCGGAATACACGCGAAAGACAGACAAATCCGGCGATAACGGATGGGCGGGAAGGAGGTTGAGGAAACATGCCTTGAGAGGTGATGAAGTCGTCGTCTGTCGGCTCAGGCAGAGAGCAGACGCCTTGAAAGTCGTTGATGAGCATTGGAGATCCAGGTATTGCGCGAGTTCTAAAATGTGGTTAGGTCCAGTAGGAAATACTCATCAGACAGCTGGCACTCACTTGTCACTGGCATAGAGTTGCCAAAATACCCGCCGTCTCAGCTGGATTTCGATGGCATCAAGGCCAAGCGCCGTGGTTTTGGCGTCACTGTGCATGCCCATTGAGAAAGCAAGCTGGATTGCTTGACCAAGCCTTGCCCCAGCGGTATGACCTAGCCCGATGGACAACAGGTAAAACGTATCACTGCACATGCACATCAGCAGAGTGGGTGTAATCTGGGAACGATCGGGCTCACAAGATTATTGTGCAGATCTGGGTGAGATTGGTAGGGCCGTAATACGTTCGCTGCAAAGATTTACATGTCCGATGACAACGTCTCTGCAATTGTTTGAGGCCCTCGATATTGAATTGATCGTTCACCAGCCGACTGGTGGGGAGCTGTGAGATGACATATGCCACTGTTCTCATAAGTGTCATATTCTATAGAAACCTGCCATGACACTCACCGATACTGAGCAGGAGCGCTCTAAAATCCGTATCGCGCAGATCCCTTCTTGTGGCGAGATGCTCGGCGAAAGTGGGGCGATGAACGAGAGGTAAGAGGGGATACAAGAATTGTAAGAAGAGCGAGATAAAATGCGAAATATTAGCCCAACTAGTCACGTCTTCCAGTTGAGGTTCTCGTTTGGCGACCGGCAACGTATGAGGCTTTGCCGAACCGGTATTACTGGAGGAGGCGCTTGTGAGGAGGTGTTCTGGGCTTTCGAGGGAGAGTAACTGGGCCTGGTCCGAAACGTATTGTGTCGGAATAGCGCTTGAGCCATCGAGATTGAAATCGGGTCCAGCGAACCAGCCTCCGCCGGATGGCTCTACCAATGAGTCAAGCCAATTAAATGACATGTCATTTGGTCCGCGCACAGACGGTGAGAATGCAAAGGATGAGACCGCAAAAGACGATGGTGGACGGCCAGGGGAGGCTTGAGCCATTGTTGAGGACGATGCGTGGGAGGGGACAGAGTATTCAGAAGATAGATTTGTGGGATGATTATCGGGAAGAGAGTGGTTGGAGGGTGGCATTGGTGAGAGCAGGCCAAATGGTGGTGGTGGAACGTTGGATTGAGTGTGGTGTGAGAGTTCAGGAGGGCGGACTGTGCCGATCGGAGGGTAGGGGAATGACATGGATTGGTGATTATGATATTGTGGAGACCGATGAGCTCCAAGGGGTTTCAAGTCGTCCCCATTTTGAGCAGCCTTCCAAGCGAGAGCAAATCTGCTGTAGGGTTAGCAGGCTCCTTCGACGAATATGAGCAATGATCTCCAACGGGAAAGCCGATTTATCGAGCAGATAGTTTTCTTGAGTCATCGCCTCCTGGAGGCTCTGTCGATCGTCCAGTGAAAGAGCACGACAGGGGTTCCAAATAACTCACGAATTCTTGCGCCCAGGCTTCTTTTTGATATAATCATGAGTACATTCTAGCCCGAGTCTGTGACAGCCTTGACAAGCGACATGGTCATTGGCTTCTTCGATACATTTGATCTGAGGGTGAGGACGAGGTATCAATCAGCTTTTGCATATAACGAAAGGGAAATGGCAGAGAAATAAGATGGCGATATATTACACATAGACGAGTCAGATGAATGCAGGAGGAACGACAGGAGATGGTGAATTCGTGGAGAGGGTCAGGGGATGACTAACCTTTCGTTTCCTACAATTATCACAAGTCCTACCCCCACTACTTGCTCCTGCTGCACCTGCACCACCTCCTCCATTCGATTTTGGCGGCATCGGTTCCAACCCCGGACCAACCTTAGATCCGTTACTCTCAAACTCGCTCAAATGTCACCTCACAACCTAGATGATATCTCCCGACCGGCTCCTACTTCCTCTCGTGATCGGTAAATCCCTTCCCTTCCTTTTCAGATCTGTCTGATCGTTTGGTAGGGCCAAGGATCTATTCGATCGATATCGAGCCCAGTCGGTAAAGATTGGATCTTGGATGCGGGGAAGCACAAACTAGGCGGAAAAAGGTGGATTGTCGGCGGATTGGATGGGGGCCCTGCGGTAGTTGTACTTGATTTTGTTTATTTCTCTTTTTGGGCAGATCTTCTTGGTAGCCCCCGCGTGATGACTAGTGTGATGGAACGAATATCGCCAGATACCAACACGTCGACAAGTGTAGAGTACGTAGTGGTGCAATGATCGTCGAATGACATGCAACGTACTCGAGTAAATGTTCTCGAGGTTCTTGATGTCGGTCATGTGTTTTGGCAAAGCGGGGCAAGCGGGGATTGCCGAATTTGCTCCGACTCTTCCGAGAACAATGCAAGTGGAGCAAGGCAGGTGAATAATCGCAGATCATCTCTGGGGTCATGCAAAAGACACGAGTGGACTGCATGCGATGCTAGCTACTACAAATAATGCGATGATAATTCACGTCAACCCAAAAAAAATGCACTATCTGCTCTCTCATGTACGAGTGTGGATTCGGCGCGTCACTCATCACCGAAGATCTGTCCTAATCAGCATCCCGTGTTTGGCTGGTGTCTAAAGTCAAAAAGCGGATCTCACCTCAGCGAGCGCAGTCTTTGTCTGGCCTTTCCCAACCAAGTACGCCCTCAAACCATCCTGCAACCCAGGCTGCCGACTCAATACTTCCTTCAACTGCTCTTTCGGCAACTGACACAACGCCCCAAAACTATGCGGCGCAATCATCTTGGCAAGCCTGATAAATCCATCCCATAGCTGAGGTGTCTCCCATATCTTCTTGCCTATCAACTTGGGAAGGACGTTGTTGGCGATGAAAGGGATCAGGGATTTGTACGTCGTTACCGCTTGGATGACCGTGCGGAGGAATACAACGGGTAGGGAAGGTAGGTCGGCGATTCTTGACATGGCAGATGCGAGCACATCCGAGCGGAAGATCGATGTCAATGAGAAACAGATCCCGATGGCTAGACGATTGTCTCAGCTAAGATCCAAGTATGTGTTCAGAAATTGCAAACTCACCTTCAATGGTAGCTTTCAATCCACCTTCCTCGGTATGTAACGCAACCAACAGATCGGCCGGTGTAATTTTTTGCAACACCGACGCAAAAGCATTCCGAACTAGGTCTCTTGAATCATCCGACGTTCCAAGCAGACCAACGATCCTGGGTATCTGCTTTTCGATCTCCGCCTGGAACCAAAGCATCAGCGCTCTGCGAGCAAATATTCAGGCTGGGGACTCACCTTGTCCAATTGCCCAACAATGGGAATGATGAATCTCGGATCCAGCTCTCGTTCCGCCATCAACCCCTTGATCAGGTTCACCAACACACCAGTACTGGCACCACCTCCGGAAGCGCCGAGCACACTGATGACCCGGAGAGCAAGCTTGTCTGCGCCTGGCGGGAACTTTCGAACGACCTCGAGCAGTTTCGCGTTTGCTCCCATTCCGGCAATGAGTGGCGTGAGGAGGCTTTCCACTTGTTCTTGCACAGGTAGAGCCATCTTGGGATAAGTCCGGAAGACATCATCTAGGAGATCCGGCAAACGGAGGCAAAGGGCAAAGACGAGCTCGACATGTTGTGGCACGCTATCTGGGTCAATAGCATCGGCAGCAGGCAGAAAGCGCGAATTAATGGCCTCGTCGGCCTCTTCGCCATCCTCAACGTCCATGTGGGATTCAGGGGTTTCATCTCCACTGATCAAGCGACGCAAGACACCGAGAGCGTAATTGGTCACTTGAGTCGACATGGGCGGTTTGCCCACCCATTTCCGAACCGTCCGAATCGCCAATACTCTCGTTTTTCTGTCCGGGTGGGTACACAGCTCCAGTAGAAGTGCCAGTGCTGTTGGTCGTACCGGAGGCCGCGAGTCGACCAGGTCTTGCAGGGCGACAAAGCCAATGAGACTGTTACTTGTATCCAAACACAACGATTCTAAGGAAGTTATAACGCTTGGTGACAGCTCTGGTAGGGAGGAAAGGAAGGCACTGAGAGCCTTGTCTTTGCTATCAGTTGAAGCGAGGTATGTGGAGAGTATGGATTCTAGGTGTGTGGGGTAGTTCGATGTTGCAAAAAGCTTGTCGTTATACCACTCTTCGTTGAGCCAGACCGATGCGAATTTGAGTCTGCCAGATTAACGTTGCTCCCGCCACAGAAGAGGTTGTCATTACTCACCTATTTGTGAAGTCCGCCATAACGAAATCGATGACAGCTTTTCTCTTGCCTTCTGCGCCGGCTCCTCTTGTTGTTAACCGCGCCAACAACAACATCCATATTTCCTTTGGCTGCACAGCCAACCTAATTCCATCACCAATGTCATCGTCCGGTAGACTCGCCAATTCGGACCCGCCTTCCCATATACGCTGGATGGTTGTATCTAAGATTTCCTCTTTTTCAGTGGACTGGAAAGGGGTTGGCGGAGGTAGAGTGAACTCGGTAAAGGCAACAGCGTCTTCTGCTGGCTCATCGGCATCATCGTCTGCATACTGCCAACAATCAGCGTCGCAAACCAAGTAAGAAGAGGGACACACCAATAGATCCTCGTCATCGTCCACGTCCATGTCCAGTGGATCAAGGACCAAATCCGTCTCATCTTCGTCTTTGATTTCATCCTTGACCAGCCCAAGCGATGATGCCAACAATGGACTAACATCAACAGAGTCCGCTCGAAGTGCTATTCGAGCGTTCTGATTGCATCAGCTGAGTTTCAGACCTAAAAGATTGTAAACTGACCTCGAAAGCCTGTCTAATAAAATCATCAGGAGCTATCTCCAAGATCCCAATAACGGTCTCAACCACAGCGTCGACTGGCAATGTAGTCACATCCACTTCCATCCCTCGTCCTTTTCCGGATCCCAAGACGACATCCATCCGTGCTCGCTTTGCGGCCATCTCACTGCTCTCTCCCATTGTCTCGCCGTCGAGCTCGTGCTTGACACTTCCACCAAGCCGTGCGCGTCGTTCTTCCCTCTCCTTCTGCCACGCCACATCCATGCGCTGACGTTGGCGCATCATCGCTTCGTTCAACTGAGGTGCGTAACCAACCAGAGGTGGATGTCGGACGAGGTGTGTCATGACCATGCGAACTGTCTTTTCGACGGCCCGAATCTGCATGAGGGGAACATGGGTTGCTTCCAGATGGGCTGGTGTCCATGAAGCCAATGCTGCAACGAAGAGAGCGGAAAGGGTTGGGCGGGACTTGCATAGACCTGGAATGATTTGGAAGATGGGATGAAGGATGGCTGGATTGCTGTGACCTGTCAGAAGACGAAACCACTTATGAAGGGTCATCTGCCTACCTTGCCGTGTAAAGCTGTCCGACAATATCTCCACGCAGACGAGTTGCTTCCTCTTCCAGTTCGGATGGATTCAAAGGCGATCCAGGCGAGATGTTACTGACATTTGGATCTTCCGGCGCTTTGCCTCTCAACTGGACCTCCGATCAGCTTAATCCCCAAACCAACCTCAGATGAGAGCAGCTTACTCGTGGATCAGCAGCTCCAGCTCTTGTACCGGCCAGCAACACCTTTTGAACGTATTTCCAAGCGGCTGCTTTGACACCTGCGCTCTGTGGTTGGCTGTTTGGATCAAGGGCAAGGGAGAGTATGCGGGACTTTGATTGTTGAAAAAGTTCGTATAGTTGTCGTGGAGCTGAAGGTGTGGATCTGCAACCTGTTAGAACGAGACCCATCACGTCAAAAGATTTACACACAAGAGGCGAAAGAGCAAGGGGTAGATAGTTGAGAAGATTGGGATGAGCGCTCGAAGTGTCGCTGCTGAATTCAGAGAGAGCATTCGGACTAGTATTTCAAGTGATTGCTGGATGACTGCTCTTGGGTCAGCTCCCCAATACGTGCAACAAGAAAACACGTCTCTGTGATTGCTGACCTTGAAGCTTGATTTCTCCGTTGAGACCACTACGACCTACGGCCAGGCCGATCATGTCCAGCACCCAACCGCGCAACAGCCCCTCGCCGCTGTCCCACGCGACAGGTAAGAGCTGTGCGCATAGTTCCGGAAGACGATCTGGATTGGCTTCGTACGCTCTCGAGGCGGCTACGAACGCCTCGGCCTGTGATGCTGTATCTGATGGTGCAGAGAGAGCAGAACCGAGAGCTTGAATAGGATCAAGTGTAGGAGGTGGTGGTGGAGCTAGAAGTGAGGTTGAGCCTGATGGTTGATCCTCCAGTGCCAGAGACAGATCTGTATCAGTATAGAGCGACATTTTGGGCTCTGAACGGGCCCGTCACAGTGACCTCGTTACTTTTGAATGCAGAATGAAGAGACGTCTTGACTTGTGATGTAGCAGTGTAATTGCCACGTGTGAAGCCGTATCAGTCGCTTCTCAGCTCACACCCGATTCCTCGTCTGTAGTCTACCAAACCACACTCTCGTATTCATATCGTATAAAATGGTAAGCTACTTATGCGGGATGTTGTCGGAAGCTGAAGATATAGGCTGCGAACTCTCAAGGTATCCAAACCCTCCTCGAAGCTGAGAAAGAAGCGGCCAAGGTAGTGCAGAAGGCTCGTCAATGTGAGTCTCGTTATATCTCTTCATCCGATATAAGCTATCACTGTGCTGACATGAGGGTGAAATCAGACCGAGTGCAGAAGCTCAAAGATGCAAGGAGCGAGGCTGCCAAGGAGATTGAAGAGTACAAGGCTAAAAAGGAGGAAGAGTTCAAAGCGTATGAGTCCAAGGTGCGTTGTCGGTGTGGAGAAGAGGGACATCACTGATCATTACATATTTCGTCTCTATCATTTAATCATGATCACTCTTGCACAACTCTCATACCTCATAAATCGTCCAATACTCGCCAATTTACCTGGAATACACCTCGACACCCCTTTACCCCTTTCAATCCATTCTCTTTTTCTCTTGTTCTTCTTTCTCCATTTCCTCTTCTCCGCTCCTGCGTTCCTTCCTCCTGCTCTCCCTCTCTTTCTTCTCTCTATGCTCTAAACAATCCGTATTACTCGGTAAATACAACAGCACAAATCCAACACTACCTCGTCCCAATCGACTATCGACTCTAGCACCCAAACCCAACTAGCCACCATCAAATCCGCCATCGAGCAACATCGCGCTCAAGTCATCACGAAGATTGTAGAGAGGGTCACCAGAAGCGAGCCTGCTTTGCATCCTAATTTGAAAAAGATTGAACAGAAGGCTTAGGGTAGACTCGAAGCTGTGGGAGTTCTAATACTGCACCCATGGGGAGGGATGAGCTCTTGGAATGTCTCAAGCTTGAGAAGAGGAATGCTTGAGGTGTGGTGCTAGGATGGAATGAGTGTTTGTGGATGATTGAAAGGCTCGTAAATAGCAGTTCGCATGATAATAGACAGAGTGAGGAACGGAAGCTTGGTGGATGTCGAATTGTATGCACAAAAACATAATTGTTCATACTGCAGGGCGCAGACCTGCAATCCAGTTGTCCTCTTGTCATCATTACGCCCCACGCCTCTGGGTACCACAGACGACTAGGGGAAATGTCCGAGCGTTAATCCAACTCATGATTTGCAGACGAGTCAAGCACGAGTGCGATTGTGTTGATCAAAGGACAAACGGTCTGACACAACTTCTGGCTCTCCCGCCTCAAGGGTCGTGAACTTGTCCGCTTTTCCACGCTGAATCTCACCCTCGAGCATATATGTTCAGATTATCCATTCGAATTTACAACACGACATGTACAAGTATGCTTCACCAACTGCTTTCTAGTATTCTATCCAGATGTGCCTTGATATCTTCACGACCGCTCATTCCCAAATGATGACTTCAGACTCTTTCAAACGCCTACCACCACCTCGTCCGCTCTTCCACCGCTGCTTTCAAATCATACAGTAATATATCCGCCCAGACGTAACCACCCGGGAACATGAGGTGGTGCAGACTGATCTTGCATCAGCATTCCCGGCCGTCTACTCGTGAATTGTGACCATGACTCACTCGTCTCGTTGCCATTTCTCTTGGCCAATCATGATCTCCCCCCACATGTTTGTGTCAACTCCGGCACCAAGATGATCCTTCTCATATGCGCTACGTGCGGCCTGGTTCATTTGTGCAAGACGGTTCAGGCGATGGAACGGCCGTTGCTTGGACGTAGTTTTGACACCTGCCAGGAACCAGCCGTGATTCTTGCCTACAGCGGCTGTGAATTTGTCAGCCGATAATCATAGGAGGGAAGAGGCAATGGGTCGAGTCAAAACTCAGAATTCGCGAAAGGGCAGCAAACATAGGAGAGCTGTCGACTGACGATAATGATTGGTCATCCACTGGACTTTCGATTGTGGGAACGTGTGGACCGTAGTCTCCAGTACCTCTCTCACGCGCCCGCGGTACCATTTGGCTCGTTCCCTATACCATTGTCAGTACCAACCCAAAAGTGTTTGCTTATTCAATTTTAATATTATGGTGAAGCTTTCCCCCTGTTTCATTGCGCCCACCACAAATGTCGCGGTTCCCACTCAAACACCGCCACGTGCAAGGCGACGAAGAAAACTCACTGAGACAAGCCAGCATCAACATCATCATCTGCTTCAAGATCGTCTCGCATCCACTTGGCAGCATCCCACAGTGCGCTACCAACCATGACGAGATCGGGCTCGCCGCGGCCTGTGCGTTGCACATAGCCTTTTGCGAGGTAAGTGATACGGTCTTCGATAACATAAGGTCTGGTGGATTCCTGCCGTCGAGGTTAGTTCTTACTTCACGCACTAGACATAGGCTAAAAAGTCGGCGCGTGAGGGAGAGTCAAGAGCAGTAGAGATGGCCGGCGCCAACCTGCTTGACTCCGAAGTGAAGAGACAGCTGACCCGCGCCAGTGGGCAGAGTGTCTCAACGCCTTCCTGGCAGCATTCACTTCTCGTGAGAACGTCACACCGAGTAGTATTCTCATTGAGGGCTTGGGTAGATCAGGAGATCCTCTCTTTCCCTCCTTGCCAATATACGGTCGTTCTCTCAAGGTCTCCAGGAAAGAACACGAATACTCACCCGGAAGCTCCAATAACCATCCTGGTCCATCCCAAACTGGAAGACTTGAATGACCATCAGATCCAAGCTCGGGATATGACAATAGTGTGCTCCGTGACTATCAGCGCTCCCTCGGTCAGCTTCGTCGATGTCAGGTATGTTGCGAGTGATTTGTTCGGATGGGTCGGGGTCGGGGATAAGGGGGTCGTCTGGACCGGTCGGAATGGGAGGAGAGAAGGGGTGGCTCCATGGGATTTCGATCAGGGGTTCGCCGAACATCTATTTTGCGGAGAGGGAGTCGAGGAACGTCGAGCAGTGTCGGGAAGGGATGAAGATGAGAAAACACTGTTAGCTGGAACTAGTGACGTTCAGAACAGAGAAAAAATCCTCAGTCGACATCCTTTGCAGCTTAATTCGCTGGAATACAGGATAGACGATTGAGGTGACACCCAGGACAAGAGAGAGAAAGGCGCCATGTCATTTGGGAAGAGAAAGGCAGCTCACCTGACACCAGTACTTGATGTTCTCTCTCGTCAGACTGTCTCCCACGAGAACGATCGTCCTCCCTCTAGCCCACTCGACATCCTCCCAAGTCTCTCCTCTGGGATCCCAGCCTTCTGTCTCCCAATCTCCTCGGAGGGGTGCTGCTGTATCGAGAGTAGGGTCCCGCTCCGACCAAGCAGTCATCAGGGCACTCGCCAGTAATGCAGGAGCCTGGCATGTCTCGTCAAATGGGATCCACCTGTTCGCGTGTGGATCGGTGCGCGAGACGTTGAGGACGCCGAGTTCAGTGTAAGGTGAGCATGCCTGGTGATGTAGTGAAGGTAAATGCCGTTGGGTCGGTGTCGGGAAATTCGAGAGCACTTGTCCGGATCTAAGGATCGTTAATTGACATTCGGCGCAGGAGTCTGGAATGAAGGAAAGAAGGGATAAAGGAAAGAAGGAAAGAAGGAGTGAAGGAAAGAAGGTGGTAGACGCAATCATAGAAAATCTATGGAAGAAGTGAAAGTCCGGGACCTCAACACTCACAATGTAGTCGGCAGCAAGGTATATATCAGGACGAGGCTGATCATCGCTGACACGATCCAAAGTTTGCGTCCCATTTTCCGAGTAGAGGCCGCATCCAGTGTAGCCGACAAGAGTGTAGGTGACGAGATGGGCATGGACATGTTGGATGACTTGAAAAATCTGTGGTAGAATGAATCTTGAGCTCTTTCTTTCGAGGGCGAAGGAGGAGGCGAGAGAGATCTCAGATGTGCTCGAGGTGATTGAGACAATGCGCGACGACTTGTAGGAGGAGCAGTAGTCCCGGTAAGGATACTTTGACCAGGGGGCGAATCTTCGAGTTCTTCAATACCGTCGTCGTTTCTGAACGACAAGGTGAGAGAAGGAGCACTGAGCCATGTAGAGGATGAGGATGCTGAGGGGTTTTTGAAAGAAGAAGCCCGTGGGCGGGAGAGTCTTGTAGGCATCGCGCAATTTCCGAGCAAGGGTCGCGGGGCGCAAGGTGGGAATAAAGTAGAGGAGATGTTGTGTTCCAAGAAGCACGGAAGCAAGCAAGCAAGGGAGGGAGTCAGGAAGGAGGGCAGCAAAGCAAGGGTCAAAGGCGCTGAACTATGGAATTCCCAGTTGACGGGACACAAGTCTAGTCGGAAGGGTCTCTCGGATCGAAAATGGATTCAGAGGGTTATTCTAAGGTCTATTTTTTTATGGTAAGGGTATTTTCGTATTCTGCTCCGGGACATTTAACAAGGCCCCTCGTCAGTTGAGCCATAGCGCTACTCGCCACGCTAGCTTGTTGCATTTATTCTCTCACGCAAATGGATTTAAGCTTTAAAGAACGGGAACAAAAAACAGGGCAAACAACGTGGCTCTATCCCAATCACCCAAAGGACGCCACGGAAGCAAATAGTGTGTCACTGGGTGTCACTCTTGTCCGCCGATCACTCCGATCATCGCGAGATGTGTTCTTGGCTCATTGTCAACCAGTGGTGGCTTCAGCACTCACACCATTCGCCATGCTGTCATCCAAGATCACGAAAATAGGCCAACCAAGCACCAACTGGCCGTCTATTCATATTGTATACCATAGATCTCAACTACCCAAAGAAAACACGTCAAGGCATTAGGCGTCTCGCACTGGACCACCATCCTATCCTTGCTCGACGCGATGTGGCCTCGCGAAGATCATACAACATCATATCGGACCATAGATACCCTCCTGGAAATAGCAAATGATGGAGTCTGTTTTTCGGATTAGCTATTAATGACCGAACAGACAAAAGACAGAACGGGGACGCTCGAAGCGCATGACTTACTCATCCCGCTGATATTTTTCCGTTCCAATCATGAGCTCACCCCAGCGCGACATCTTGACTCCATCCAGTCCCGATCCGTCAGCAACAACAGACTCAGCTGCTTGATTGAGCTGATGCATCCGAATCAGGCGATTAGTGGCGTGAGGCTTGTCGAAGAAAGCCTTGGTGCGATCTACGATTGCTGCAAGGCGTCAGCGACATCTCGAATCCCAATCTCGATGGTAAGGGAACCTAATCACTCACGATAGTGATTAGTCAACCACGCCAAAGGACTTGATGGAAACACCTCTCGCGCTGTAAGAAGGACATCTCGTACTCGTGTTCGATACCATTCGAGTCGTTCCCTACACCGTGATCAGACCCTTCGTGATTCTGATTCGCAGTTCCCATTAATACTCACGTATCCAGCCCTGATTCTGCATCTTGTCCCGCTCGTCCGTCATCTTCTCTCCACTTTGCAAGATCCCACATCGCACTCGCAAGGTACACCAAATCAGGCTCAGCTTCGACACCCCTTGCGGCATCGACGTATGGTCTGGCGAGCTCTGCCATACGTGACTCGTACGGGTAAGGCTTAGAGAGAGGTTCCTACAGAAGCTTAGCTCCGTGACTGACCAGCAAACAAAATAAAGCTGCTTACTCGTCCTGACCAGTAGCCATCAACGTCGAGACCAAAAGTAAATACTTGAATGACGAGGAAGTCGATGGAAGGAATATAACAAGCGTGTGAGTGATGGCTCGGTTGTCGTTTTCGTAATTTGTTGACGACACCTGACGGGTGCCAAGGATGTTGATAATTGATCTCAAATAGTTGTTCGCCAAGTAGCTGCGTTTTTGTCAGTCTCAAGCGGACGACCGTCGGGTCGGTTAACAAGATAAAACGAAGACGAACCTGGCAGAAGAACCCGACATTCTCCCGTCCAAGACTATCTCCAATGAGGACGACTGTCCGATTAGTCGCCCAGCTAACATCCTCCCATTCCCTCCCTAACGGATCCAGCGTGTTTTCCCTCCAATCTTCATCCACCGATGCAGCGGAAAATGGACTATTAGATAGTGTTTTCGCGTCAGGTGGTTGTATGGCCCATGCTTCTCTGACAAGGGAAGCCATGAGAGCCGGGGGTTGGCAATCTACACGATATGGGATCCATCGATTGGAGAATGGTTCAGAGGGGGATATGGAAAGATGACCCAGCTGATCGTAGGGATTACATGAATGGGTGGGGGTGGGAAGGGAGGCGGTCGAGGTGCTGGGAAGGAAAGAGGAAGGTCGGAATGATGATATGAGTTCTCGGGATGGGCTGAAAATGTCAGTGAGTAAGGGTCGTCAAAGCACGATAAGCATCTGCAAGTTGACGGGGAAAATCGAGTAATTGTTAACTCACGGATGAAATGTATGGAGCACCAGAGCAAGCGCAGTCCCTACTCCGAGCAGCACAAGCACGACTAATCTCCTTCTCACACCCAGAACCAGACCCAATGGCGGTCCATCTGGCAACAACCACGAGTGACTACCGCTGCGAGCATCCATGGTCTGTGCGGGATGTGCGGGATGTAAAAGCGATGTACAGTATAATGCTCCAGACGAAGTTCCCGTGGGAGTAGGGGAAGTAGGAGATTCCGAGTAGGGTCGGAGCTAAGCCTCGTCCAAAGGTACCCTAAGGCCCCCCCCCTAAATCGACTAGACAATAAGAGAGCCACTTGTGGCACCCGTTTCCCCTCAGGGGCCAAAATTCATTGAGGCGCCCAGGCACGCCCAGCAGCTCGTTTCAGCTCTCACGCCAGTAAGGTGGCGAGCCGGCGGCGAATTAATTATACTATTTCGAGCCTACTGGCCTGATTCTTCTCAAAATCCACCTATACCACGCAGCATTTGGCCGCTCAGGTCAACTAAAACTCTGCAGAGAGGTTTCAAAAGATGTCTTCATCTACATGTGAGGTCGGAGCATCGATGTCATTGGCTCAGCAGCACAACGCCTTATCACCTGAGAGAAGTAGATTTCGATTGAGTCAAGGATAGACTTACTCGAGGATAGACTTACTCGATGGGCAGGTTCTAGAGGTTCAACCTATCGATATAGAAGTGGCAGAATAGTAAGGGTCCCTCTCGACCCCTGTTCTCCAGTGTCGCCACTTCGCGCAAGCTTCTGCTTTACTGTGGGCCGTCAATTGGAGCTCAAGAGAGACGGGGGTCAGGATACGAGGACACACTTAGTGATGGCTTCTTGACCTTGGAGCGTAGAGATTGACTCCGAGCAGAACATGAGAGATGGCTCAGCGAGGACTTCTCGGCCTTGGCGCTTGGAGCTGGTCTGAGTTGGCTCCACACTGCTTCTCGGAGTTAGGAAGATCAAAGGCGGGATACGAAATATTGAGTGACTGCAAGCTCAATAGGTCAGTAAGTTCAACGCTCAGAAGGCATAATGATCTACAGGTCAGTAAGTTCATCAACGCTCAGAAGGCATAATGATCGCAGGAGGTTATGGCGCTGTGAACGAGTCCAAGTCTTTCCCAAAGACGAATTTTGGCTGTAGCACCGCTGTCCCTCTGCAAGTCAAACAAGTCTTCCTTTCTCACGACCTCTTGTGAAAACAATTAACCCTCTCAAACGGCTTCTGACCAAAAAAAAAAAAAGTCTTCCTCTCGATCGGATGGACTTCCACCTTGATGACTTTTGACCGAGGTTCATGAGTGTAAGCCTTGTCTGCTTCACCCGACCGGTGACGAACCGAGCGCTTGGTCTTCGTCATTACTCCACCAAGTACTCATGGACATGTCAATAGAGGCTCACGGAGTATGCCTTGCGTTACTCCGCAACTAGCGAGGACCTCTCGGGTGGCCGTCTCAATTACTCCACTGCGTACCAAAGAGGGCATTGCTGAACTTCTTTTTGTGGAGTCGTTACTCCACCAAATACAAAGGATAGCTTTCGACATCATCTATTTTGTCGTCCGACAAGGTCATCAGAAGACGCCACGAAACGCTATATAAGGACCGTCAAGAGCGTCTGGATTGTGTTCACCCATTCCACCCAGCTTTCCAACTTCCACTCACACATCCCCCAGCTTTTCAACTTGCACTCACTTTCCACCCAGTTTCCAGTTTCTACTCGCATCTTCCGA
This sequence comes from Naematelia encephala, assembly GCA_002105065.1. NCBI lineage: Eukaryota > Fungi > Basidiomycota > Tremellomycetes > Tremellales > Naemateliaceae > Naematelia > Naematelia encephala. The sequence goes on from MCFC01000029.1 coordinate 156,392, forward strand.
CATCTATTCACTGCGACCAGACTTCCAGCTTCCATCGATACATCACTGCCCCTTCCATTCACGTACGACCAACTTTCCAATTTCCACCCACCCACACTCAGTTTTCCAGCCCCTACTCATACACTCCGGTGTTCCAGTCCACACTCGACAGCTTCAAATGCAAGGTTTCTCTCCAGATGTTACTTGGGCAACCAGATTTCCCCCTGCACCAGATCCTTCCCCCGCGCCGCCAAGCTACCCGACCTCTTCTATCTTCCCGTTCAACAGCAAGGACGGAGAACCAGTCCAATTCGAACTCCGACCCAATTCGTGGTTCCCTGTTGCCTCCCAGTTCAATGACATCGACGAGACATATCGAACGCACTATATTCTGATAGGTTCAGGGACCGAGGACCACCCAAATGCCATCTATCAGCATGACCACGAGTTCACTTCCGGCTTCCTGGATTTCTTCGATCCAAGAGGAAGTAGTCAGGAAGCTTTCACGAAAGTGGAAGAAAGGCTCCGAGAGACGATGCTCAACATCCACCAGAGTGATGCTCCTACCATCCAGACCGAAACGACTGTCGAGGAAGTCGGAGGTGTGACCGGCAAGCTCTCAGTTGAAACTTTGTCTCCAGCATCCGATCTTCCGCAACAGAGAGTCACTTCCGTGATACGCACCATTACCGTTCCCAAATCTCTTTATGGCAGGTGTGAAGAGACTGAAGGATGCGAATCCGGTACGGATGGCAGGAGGACTGCCATGGGAACGGAGTTATCCTTTCTTGAACCTACCGATTCAGAGAGTTTCAACGCAGGAATGGGACCCAACGCAGGAATGAGAACCGAGACCATTGGCGCGGGCTCGGTGGACTTTGATCACGAAGGCCGCACCCTCCTCCCGGCGTGCGGCCCCCCTCACCCCCCTTGGTGAACTGGCTCTGTATGTAGTGGACGTCTTTGTACCTTGAGAGATACGCGCCAATGCATCGAAATTGAGGCAGCCCGTGCACAAACTCGCATTATCTGGGGATGTCACTGAAACATGTTTCCACCTCTGCAAAAGGTCTTAGTAAGAGTTCAGCTTAGAGTGCACCGAGTGTATCCATCCCCATATCCTCAAACAGTTTTCCAACTGACTTGCCACCCCGCCTGGCTACATATTGCGGTGATCATTTCAAGCAGATACGTTTTCGAGCCTAACCTCGTTGATACGTGTAGTAGAGTACCTCTTTGACTCGAACCATAAAGTCATTATGAAGAAGCTCCTTTTTCGTACCGCTGAATGCTGAATGCTCGTGCACTTCTACGACCGCCGGTCTAAGGTCTCCGAGTCAGTGCTTTCACGAATTCCGACTGACTCGGAAGCCGAATCGATCAGCACTCCTTAGGCGGGCCGGAAAATGTGAAACACTTATTCCCCAACTAGGTATGAAAGGGAGTTCGGAAATTTGTAAGAGCGGAGGTTCAGACAGCGGCGACAAAGAGAGCCACAAGTAGGGGTCGATAGTTCCCATTCCCTCCCCACATCATTGTTCATCTGTTCTAGATATACACGAAATTGGGTTCCAATCGCACTTCATTTACCTCAGACACAATCATTGCTCTTATTTCTCGCTGAGACTACCATTGTGATGTCCACAAATCCTGCCAGTTCTCGATCCAATTGCTCCTTATCTCCCGAGCAGACTCTGTTGCCAGATTCGCTCGCGTTGGATCCCATTTCGGATTCAGCTGAATGTCCGAGTCTTAGAGGGAGTCCAAATCATTCGGAAGAAGCTTTCTTCAATCCTTGGGAAAACCCATTGCCTCAAGATGTTGAACGTTCTTTGCGGTCTCCAAGTCTCTCACCGCTTTCAAATCCTTCACCTTGTTCCAGTTTGTCGCAGCTGCCACGGCCTTCACCAACTGCGACACATTCTTGGCTGTCAACTCCTGACAACCCACGGGAGAGACAAGTCCGAATACTGGGGAGTCCACCCTGTGGTCACCAGAGAACACGATGAAGGGAACTTGTAGTGCGAAGAAGGTTTCTGAGAAAGATCCAAGTCCTTGCACTATCACTCTGACGGCAATCATCTGTGACGGAGACATGTATCAGGCAACCTTCAGCGTGGAGGGTGATCCTGATAATGGTTTATCTGTCAACAACAGGACGAGGAGGCTGGGAAGGGCATGTATCGAGTATCTGGAGAATAGATTTGACAACTTTGGACCATTTCTCGAGACATACGACAATCTCATAGGAGACAAAGCAAACGGAGTCCCACAACCTGGATGTATCAAGTGTACCATCAGACCTCCAGGCTCCGTGGAAACGGGAGAGCAGACGGGTTCAGAGGATGAAGCAGAGGCGACGGTGGTGACCGAGACTGGGACGGTGTTCGGTCGACTACACATGAACGAAAAGGGCACAGAGTTGACCCTCCAGATTTGGTGTCCAGAAGACAACAATGTTCGTTCCTGTCTTCCAAGGGACAAAGGGAAGTCGCTCAGTCAAGTCGTCGATGCCATCGTCGCGAGCTGGCGAAGCTTACGTGATACCTGGAGACAAAATGCGGCAGATGCATCTCCCTCCTGATGACGAGAATATCTACAGAGGTCTCGTTGCCACTGGCAGTAGACTACTGTAGTGAACAGGAAAACTACTTAGTCCATTTCTCTCATGCATGCCTTTGATCATTGACTCATCTATACTTTCGAGACCTGATCTTTTCCTCAGCACAGGCTTGCTTCAAGAGCGAGCTGCCTGCACTCCTTACATCTCGCAGGCATCAGAGACATGATACATCCGCTTGATGCCAAGGTCCGTGCTCTCGAATGAATAGCACGTTTCCACAAACCCAAACCTTGATACCTTAACTGCCTGTGCCGAAACTCGCGACCCTTAGCCAATAGTGCGACGTCACAGTATATTGAAACAATCTCCAGTATATTGTATGCCAGAAATACAATGCATGTCAGAGATACACCTAAACTTGTTTTCTCCCCAACAACCACTACTACGTCCCATACAACCAACCACTTGACACCATGACGTGCTTGATCGTTCCACCAGCTCTTTCGGGTAACGTAAAGACACAAACGCATGCGTACACGATTTGTAGGAGCGAGACGAAATAGGGATGAGACTAAAGACACAAAGGCGACAAGAGGTGACGACAAAGCGATCCAACGTCCTTTGGGGCGAAGAAAAAAATAGTAGAAATAGAATTTTGCTGCCAATGTTGTGAATTGTTATTGTGTTCGATTCCAGGTCGAAGATCCCAAGCGACGGGATGTTATGCGAGTAAGGTGTGCTTTGAGAAGAAAAGTGAAAAGAAACCAAACGTGTGTTGAGATGTTGGGTCGGTAAAGAGATATGGGGTAATCCACCTATCACTCCAATAACCTCAAGAGCTCTGTCCTCTGCGATGTCCAGATGGACTCGGACCGGCCGCTACTCCACCACCGCTGACTTGCCGGACACCCTGCTGTTCTGCTTGACCGCCATACCAGAGCGTACCCAGCAGGTCTCGCGCCGAGTTGGCGATGTTCGCCGCGCGGCCCATGATACTGCTACCATCTCCTTGATCGTTGATAGCCTCACCGCCCGCACTACCTGCCCCGGAAAAGTACAACGCGCCACTATCGTCAGCACCTGCAGGCGGTTGAGAGATGGTCGGTTGGGCGTTGGTTCCTACGTGAGCGATGGTAGGGTGGCCGCCAGAGGAACTGCGGGTTTGAGCAATGGGTGGCTGATTGCTGGGTGCGTTTCGAGCTGGAAGTGTGGTCGGTGGGTCGGCTTTCGGAAGGTCGGATGCGGGAGTGGGAGGTTGCGATCGAGAGCCAGAAGAGTTGGAGCTGAGAGAAGAGCTAGAGAGATTGCGAGTCGAATGATGAGGAAGGGATGCGGGAGAGGTATCTTTGAGAGGTCGGAATGTGATCTACTTCTGAGTCAGTCAGAGGCATGTCCCATGTGCTGAGAGATCGAGCTCACTTGGGGAGACGAGTGAGGCGTCGGCGTTGTGCTCCGCTCGGGCACATACTCGTCAATATCCATTGGCTGGTTGCCATTCTGTTCCTTAGACCAAGGAACATGCTCGTTGACCTTGTCGAGTTGAGGTGCTGCCAAGTGAGCTCGCTTGGCACCGTTTTCAACAGGAGAGCGCTGAGCACCTGGTGAGATGGACGCTTGCGAGCTGACAGAAGTGCCTCGTGAGGAGGATCGGTCATAGATTGAGGACCCTCGATCGCGAGATGCAGAACGGCCGCGAGTTTCCTCAGTAGCCGGTGAGAGTAGAGGCGAACCAGCTTCGTAGTTGTATGCACCAGACGCCCGCATACCGCCTATACCGGTGGCAGCTGATGGGTTGTAGTTGAAGTACGAGTTGGGTGGGGACGAAGGCTCGACTGCGTTTGGAGGTGTCGTGCCAGGTGGCCGCACTTTGAGAATACTTCGAGCCGGTTGAGGAGGAGAAACGACAGGGTTGCCGGACAGGCCTGGGCTTGACGAGCCAGACGAGCTAGGCTCTGAAGCTGGTTGACGCCATTTGGGCTGAGGAGGTGCTGGGGCGACAGTAGGTGGCCGGGCATATGGCTGACCAACGTGGGCGGGAGCTTGAGGTGAGCGTGGCTCGCCTCCAAGATCGGGACCGCCAAAGTAGTCGAAACCGACACTGCCATACTCGTCGTCGTCGTCTCCATTCCACTTGGACCTTGTCTGTTGTGGCGAAGGGAAATCAAGATGTGGGCTGACTTGTGGTTGCTGGTCCTGTGTGGGAGAGAGGTACTCGGCAGGTGGCTGATAAATCATCTGAGGCGCAGTAGAAGGATATGATCCGCCCGGCGTCTTGAGCATCGTTGGGGCGATCTTGGCGATAGTGAGATGGTCCGACGAGTTGGAAGACGAGTTACGTGAGATAGATGGTCTTGAAGATCTACTCGACACACTAGTGGATGACGAGCGCATTTCAAGCATTTCATCGTCACTCTCATCTTCCGACTGGATTTCAGTTGGGTCATCGATAGCCATGCACTGTTCGACAAATGTGTTGAAGCTGATGTGTTTCTTGCCTGACGGTGCCTCGGGTGTTTGTGATCCCGATGCATCTTGCAATGTGCCCTTGCTAGAGGCGTGGGCGATAGGCTGACGAGTCGGGCTCTTTTTCCGCATTCCACCTGCGCGTCGTACGATATTGGTATCAGATTTGGTCTGCAACAAGTGTGGACGATCGCCGTCGTCGTGGCCGTCAACGTCCTCGTCGAGTCCGAGAAGGCTGGCTGCCTCGAGAATGGGCGATGATGGGGTGGCGATAGCGAGCATCTCGGAGAGAGTGCGGTGTTTGAGGATTGGCTTCATGCCCGAGTCTGCAGGACGGTCGATTCCAAGACGGTCTACAGTTGTGGCAACTTTGCGAGGAGGTACGACTTCGACCTGTGCGGTGTGGAGGGGACCGTATAGCCAAGTGACATCAGAATCTTTCAGCCTAGATGGGTCAGTGAGTCAGCGCGGTTGTAACATGGCAGGATATGACATGGGATCAGGGATGAGAGTGAAGAGGTGGAGTGAGGCAGCTGAAAGAGACTACGACGGATCTCCCAAATGCACCATCACCCACGTTCTTCCTCTGTCGCCTCATGGCTTCCTGTGCACCAGAAGGCATACTCACCAGTTTAATGTCTCTGGGCTGATGGTTTTGAGCTTGTTCCGCTGCTTCTGCCATGTCCTCCAACTAGCGTTTTCTAATCGAACACCATTGGCGATTTCATGCTTATGTCGTGTCATGGAGCGCCAACTAGCCCACACGTCCTCCTCCTCCCAATTGTGCGACAGATAGTCGACGCATATGGATGGTCTGCGGACTTGGATATCCTCGACGGATGGCGCTGCATGTGAATCGAGAGGGAGTGAGGTCTGGTAGTAAGGAAAGAATGGAATCATCAGCGGAAGACACGAGATACGGGATGGTTAGTCAGCGGCGCGGGAGATGGGTCAAAACGCACGATAGAGGGGATCACCTGAGCCATGGTGCCGATATGGACGATGACACCAAGAGTCTCAAAGACACGAGAGTAAAGGAGTGATGCGAGTGTCGAGTTGAGAGTGAAGAGTGATGCTGATCAATCTCTTTTCTTTATGCGGGATCGAGGCCCAAAAAATAAAAAACCACCAAAGAGGAACCGGCCGGGGCGAGCAGCGGTCGATCCGGTTTGAACCGTCGTCACCGTCTGAAATTCGCCCAAAGAGGATAGAGAGGAGAAGCAAGCCGAGTGATTGCGATGAGAGGACGCTCAAGTCGACACGGTGGTCGAGAGATGGGAAGACATGAATAATGAGAGAAGCAGGGGGAGTGAGTGAAAGTGTTTATTGGGCTGGCTGGGGGGGGGTTTAAGGATTTGAGCGAGAAAATGCAGCGAAGGTCCCCTAGAGCTCTCTCTCTCTCTACACCACAAGCCAAAGGGGACAGGGAAAAAACGTAACCGAGGGAAATTACCCAGAACGGCAATTCAAAAGCTTTAATAGCAAAGCCGGGATCAGCCGCCCGAGATGGGAAGTCTTTCTAAGGTGCAATTGATCCAGCTGTAGGAATGCATCGCACGGCCACAACAAGCATTCAATGGTTCTCCACACCTGTTCGACCGTACTCGGCCGTGCTTCTATCCTTCATACATGCATTCTCAATTCATGCAGGAGTAGTGCATCTCTTCCTGCCGAGGGCAAGTGGTTACAAAGCAAAGTGCCACGAGGCAAAAGCCGGCTATCCGCCTGTCCCAAAAGTGGTCATGTACTTTTCGATCCTTTAACCTAGCATAGCCGCATGCCCTGCCGCAATTTATACCTTGTGCCCTGTAACTCCACACTGTCCCTTTGACTGACTCTGAATCCCCTAAGAGTAGTGACTCTCAACCCTTACTCATGAATACCCATCATTACCGTAATCCTTACTCCTCTCCAGCTTCGTCCGAGATGCGCCGACAGAGTTTGCGTAAAAGACGGACATCCGTCAGAGTTGCGGAGTCTCCATAGACTTGCCGCAATTGGCTTCCCATTGATTATCCGAGCGGCAATCGTATGGCTCGGGATTTTATATGACCCTGCTCTTTTAGACTATGACGTGATGGTCACGCTCTATTGTGGATTAGGCGAGTGGAGCGGCACAAGTGGTGGCAGTGTTTAAAATAGCCTGGGAGTCTAAGCCATCCTGGCAGCGTTTTAACCCGGGTATAATGCACTGTGTGGCAGTAGATTCGTAATACCCAAGAGAGCTACTTTTCACAGTAAAGCTGTGCCTACGAGTTACACGGTTCTTGCTCAGGCCTAACAGAAGCTACCGGCCCAACCAACCCAGAAGGACCACCTGCATGTCACCCATCACATGATGGTGCAGTCGCTTCCAGCCTCCTTGCCCATCTGATCTACCAGTCCGCCAGCATCTCTCGACCTTGGACCCTGTTCTGAACCTGTGAGGTCAACAATGAGTACACCGGCATTTTGAGGATCGATACGAGCTGAGAGGTTGTACCTGTGACCGGACATGTTAGCCAACTGATATGGAAACCTTCGCCTTCGTGACTTACTTTCTCATCAAATCCTCGACAGCAGGTTTGATCTTTGCTACATGCCCCTGACTGTGTATCCCCTTGCCCACAATTACTCTAATCTCCTGTACACCCTGTTGTTGACCTCTATTGATCGCTTGCTCGGTGCGTTCTATAGCTTCTTTGACGTATAGCCCGTGTAGGTCAATCGTGTTGGGAGGTGAAGCATTGTTGTTTGCTAGATTCGTGGGTGCGTTCCGGAATGCATGATAATTCAATGAAAAGATACATAGGTGGTGATGAATACGAGAGAGTGAAATCAAAAAGTCAGCGGGAGTGTGGAATAGAAATGAGGATACTAAGGGGACACATACCGTTGAATATCCATTGACTGGCTTGATCATCCAGCTCATCCTGCCGTTGTTGATGTTGCTTCCCCTCCATGGACAGCTCATGTGCGCGCTCACCGTCTCCCGATCTGAATGAGTAATGTCAGCGTGACTATAATGATCGGGATAGGTGGAATTTATTAGCCGGATCATGGAAAGCACGAGCGGGGATTGTGCAGGGATGGAACCGAGGAAGAAAATACGGCATCGCAGAGACGGCAAGACATACTGATAAGCCTGTTGACTCTGAGCGAAACATCTGAGAATCTCTCTATCAGCTCGAGACCAAGCGACTACGAGTGACCAAGCAGACGTACCTGTGCGCCTCGTCACCTTCGTGTCGCGCTTGGTTCCGCATCTGCTCATACTGGTCGTTGGTCGCATTGATCATGTCCTGGTTCTACTCGGGTCAGCTCGAACGACTCGACTGTTTGACCACTCCACAACTATCCCTTCTCGATTCGTGATTCCGCAACCTGCCTCTCATCACAAACTACGAGAGCTCCGCATTGGTGAAAGCTCTCGATGCAACTGCCACCGCATCCCCTTGGCTTGGCATCACAACAGCCGTAAAGACATACCTGATAATACTCATGATGTGGTCCCACAACGCCTCCAGCTGGTATCTGCATCTTACTAGGAGCATACCCGTTTGTCGTATACTGTTGTTGCTGCTGCTGATCATGTTGTGGATGGTGTTGTTGGTCCGCATGACTCTGGTGTTGTCCATTTTGACCACCAGCGACTTGAGACCATGTTTGCTGTTGAGGTTGAGGTTGATATTGCTGTTGTTGTGGTTGGTATTGATGCTGTTGTTGCTGTGGATACTGTTGCTGTACTGGAGGATACTGCTGTTGTTGTTGCTGAGAGGGATATTGACCGTACTGTTGCTGTTGTTGCTGTTGCTGATTCTGCTTGTTTCCGCCAAGGCAAAAGATATTAAGGAGTTGAACGATGAATGATACGAAAGGATTGTTGCTGTTGGCCATTTTGTCGAGTATCCCTACGTCCCGCCAGACTAGTTGTCAACGCACAAGAGATGACTCGAGCAAGGAGATGGATCCCAACATACAAACAGGCAAAAAGAACGTTGTAGTTGAGTGATCGAAGTCTCAGGCACGAGATCTTTGAAACGTGGCATCTTTGTCTTTGATGTGGCTGTGATCAATGCAGCCAGTAGCAACCGTGCTTCTCATGATGTTGATGGTCTTGAAACTAAGAGCAGTAGTGATGCTTCCACAAGTAGCTAGCGCATCGACAGCCATCCAAAGGACCTCCCCTCGTCCTTCCCCTTGACTCGACATGGAAGGCTGAAACCGTTACAACTCATCACTCGCTCTGAGCGGCGATACCTGCTCTATATGCCGACCGGTGTCCCCAATGCAGCGCGGTATGAGAGTTGTAGTAGTCGATATCACTACATTGCAGCACCTCTCGTACCATGTTACCTTTCTTCGCCTGCTTGTCTTCCCGCAGATAACGGAACAGCATGATCCACGCCTGCGCCGACTTTACCGGCGGTGGTGAGAGCAGTGGTTGCCCTCCTTTTGTTTACGCCCTGTAGTGTGTAGTATTGTCGGGACTCCAGGGCAGTTTCACAGGCATCCATCAGGATTCTCTTGCTCGAGCGCCAACTCTAAAGTATCCGCAACCTTTTTCAATCGCGATTCCAGCGGGAGATCTGAGAATGCCCAGCTCGGAATACTGTAGAGTCCCATGACTGGTCCAAGGGGACTGCCAAAGCACCACTACGCCCTCGACCGCCGACCTCCCCCCTCGCTGTCGCTTCTGCTTCTTTGAGCACACACCCTATAGTCATGACCTACCTCGAGGCATCCATCAGCGCGACATGATTCCGCGCATCCCACGCCATCGTTTGATCCCCTTGAACCCGTCGGACCCCCCCCAGGTAATCCCTCGCAGGGACCATCCTTTGAACAGGTCGTGTGTACTTTTCCTCTGATCCCAAGCTAGAAAATCAAAGAGCTCCGATCAGCAACAAACCGTCACATCACACAAAAGACTCGAGGTGATGTCGAGTGATTGACTTTATACTCTCTGCATCATCGTCGCACCGACCGGAATCGCCACTAAACATACTAAAACACTAGGCTTGGAAGGTACCTTTGCCTTGTTCTTGACCGTCATTCCATCCCAGACTTCTTATACGTTTTCGACCCTTTCACTGCCTCGTCTTTACTTCAGCAGATACTACTCGAGACTCGTCTCGTCAGGGCTATTACTTTGCATCGGTTTATCAGCGGCTGATCGAAACTGCTGCATCTGGTGTACGACCTTGGTTTCCCTCTGGCAATCTGACCGCTGACACTCGCTGTCTTCACATTGACTCCCGGACCTTCCATTACTTGTAAGCGAACATCCCTCAACCCCTCATCATCCTCCATTCACATGCTACTGCAACCTCCTGATTGATATCCCAATGGTCATATCACCGCCTTGACATCTCCGTTGACCTCGACAACCCATCGCACCGCATCCTCCTGACGTCTGTCAACTCACTCCTTTCTCCCCAGAGGTGGATCGTGACCAAACCCCTTAACGTTTATCAGTTGCTCCGACAATCAGCCAAGCTCGTCTCCTTTGTCCATCTCACCCGGGGGGAGCATAAAGAGAAGAGCATGTGAGTGCACGGAATATTCCCACACACAACACACCTTGTCTGGTCAAGCTCTCACGCATCAAACGAAGGCTTTGAGCTCACAAGATGGATCAGTTTGAATCGTGGATGATGTGTGTTCCGATCATTCAGCCAACCGATTTTGGTTCATTCCAGCCTTATCAAGTCAGCCATGACCGATCTCACCTGCCATCGTTGTCACCCACCCGCCATCAAATATCCTCACAGCTTGACCGCACTTGTAATCACCCTGCACGGCATCCGCTCAACCCGATCCGTACAGTGTCGCCCGAGTTTCGATATATGTCTTCTCCTCCCGAGGAAATGCTTCACTCAAACCCCGAGCATGAGGTCGTCTTGTCGTCGGGTTTCACTAACCAGTCATGTGATACCAAATACACGCACGGAGAGCCACCTCAAGAGCCGTTCCGATGGATTGGCGAGTCGATCCATCCCCCTACGTTTACACCCACCATATCCGACCTCGCATCATCTCCGATGATGCATCCAAGAGCGCCTCCGTATCAACACCAACACCACGTCTCCCAGCCATCGCTGGGATCTCTCGAGTCTTTTGATCAGTATCACGGGACTCGACAGGTATATGAAAGTGTCGGTCCGGAACGAAGCCACAATCGCTTGAACAATTTGGCAAAACATGAGCCGTACTGGATAATGGGGCCAAAGTCAGATCGGAGGGTCAAGTTGTTCCAGGGACAAAATCCTGACAAGGCAAGGAGACATGTGTGGTCAGTTTTCTGCAGCACATGAATTGCAACCCGAGCTGATAGAGTCAGCCCCGTGTGTGACAAGCGATTCAATCGCCCCTCATCGCTCAATACGCACATGTCGGTGCATACTGGCGCCAAGCGTGGGTACATTAATCAGGTTGCAATCCAATGCTGATTTACGCAGCATTTGTCTGCGAAGAGCCAGACTGCGGACGGAGATTCTCAGTGTCGAGCAACCTGCGAAGGCATGAGAAAGTGAGCAGCTGTTCGTCCTCGCACGCTCGTTCATCCCGCCAGCCGTGTTCATTCATATCAGTACCCCTGCTGTCCGCTGATCCTTCTAGACGCATCAGCTCAACCGTGCATCCCCTGCCATGCATGCTACGCCGTCAACGACTCACTCAATCGACCGGTCTGAAAACTCATACAGCTCGACCAGCCCGCCTCTCCCATGCCGGCCCTCCACGCCTTACTTCTACCCATACCCCAACACGTCAAGCCTCGCAACACCCCCATATTCATATCCAACCCCACTAGCGTCCATACCAGTCGAATACACGCATCATCCTCAACTCCTCACACCACTTCCGACCGGTGCTGGAACAGGTGAGCTAGAACAGTACAGGTTAGGAAAACCACGAGAAAGTGACGATCGCGTCACTGAATGGTATATGGAGTCAGGAAGGAGAGGTAGCAGAGTTCATTAGCAGGGGGCGACATGGGTGCTTGTGGATACCGAGCAGGCGTAACGGCGCAAAGACGGACGGTGCCATGTTATTGGAGATATCTATTTGAGCGAATCCATCAAGGACGGATCATTTTCGCAATCGTAAACGAGAATTGTAGATGTGACTAAATGGATGTATGTAAAGTGGCTAGACAGCCATAGGTACGTGGCAAGGAGAACGTTTATATGTCGCTGCATGGGTTTTACGTTACAAGTCATGCCTTGAGCGTTCCAAGACAGGGGGAGTGAAGATCATAACGCGCGTGGGAAAACCCCTCCAAGCCCGCTGTTTCAGGCTGAAAAGACGGCGTCTCTAGGGCAGTTCTGTCTTGCGGTTACGTTGTTTCCCACGATGTCTGGGAACTGTCGCTCTGCTCGCAAAGAGGTCAGAAAAAGCGAGTGGGCGATCTTCGGTCCGGATGGGTCCCTGCCTCGGCCCGGTTTCGAGCCCCCCCCCCCTCTCTCTGGTCCAGACTGTACTATGAAAGCTGGGGAGTCTCTCAGGCTAGATTTAAGCAAAGCTGGTGAAACTCGACCGAATCTTCTTACCGTAAGGGGAAGGGCAGAAAATACCGTAGAATGATGATGACGGCATTTTGAAAAACCATAAACAGACCATAATGTTGCATCCGAACAAGATTGTCTTGCCTTTCAGACCTCCAGCCATCTCGATCTCGCGCAAGGCAAGAGGGACAAATCGCTGTTGCGGGGGGCCTGATTTAGTTCTCTCCTTTTTGGATCTAGGGAGGATCGACGAGGTTAGTCTCTCTCGCTCGGAGCTTAGGGGAAGAGCAGAACAGGGATCTCACATACCAGGTTGTTTTCATAGATCTCGCAGTCCGAGCCGGGGAATACTCGGTCCCATGTGCCTTCTCTAGCGGCGAGTCCCAGAGAGCAACGCGAGGGCTGGTCGAGCTCGAGCTTAGGTTGTGAGATTAAGCTTTTCGTGAATTTCTACGACGGGGGTTTGTTTACCTGAATTCGGCGGAAAGTTTAATCACCGGATCATCCGGATAGAGGAATAAAGTGTAGTACGTGCGACGATCAGCTACGATCGTGTCGATCTTTTTGTTCAGCTGTCCTATTACTTTGTTTCACTAAAGCAACGGTAACCTAGACCAAACCGAGCGTAAGCTCTCGAGTACAGAGATCTGCCTCGAAGAAGCCCTTTAGCCTTTGTCCACATACCGGCGCAAGGTGACAGACCGCCCCTTTCCGGGTGTGTCACGCCTCGTGTTTTGAATACGTGGCAAGTGTCTTCATCGTCAGATCTTTCCCAAAGCGATGACCTAGCGCTCCCGAGTATCTTTGAGAACAGCTTGACAGGAACGCAGATGGTTTGATGTCTTGATCCAATGTACGTACAACTGAGAGGACCTGCAGACCACGGGGAGGGGGCGCGGGTGTTGTGCCACCCTTTATGGATACGAGAAGCGCCCGCTTGCGGCGAGGTCTGATGGACCTTTTTTCGGTGTGGCCAGACGCTGGTTTGCTCAAGTGAGTCTGGTACCTAGGACAGCATGGATTGTGTGGGATACAAAAAGGGCATCGATATCGGCCAACGAGAAGTCTCCCCATCTGTCTTCTCGATTTTCTCCAGCTACACGCTTTCTTCCTAGCTCAGTCTCATTCACACTCGTTTCATCCCCCGTTACTCCACCTCTAGCCAGCTCTATCCTCATAATCAACATGTTCCACCGCTCCACCGCACTTGCTGCCCTCGCGCTCACATTCTTCTCACTCGATACCGTACGGGCAACACCGACACAAACGCAGATCCAAGCATGCTCCCAGTCTATCTCACTGGACAACTACCAAGACACGGTCACCTATTCGACGTCAGACTCAACAGCTCACAATCAGTCATACTCGTACTCGGTTTCTGCATGTACAACACCCGGCGTCAAAGTTACTTCGATCTACACCCAAGATCTTGACTCGAATACTATTTACACCTGTACTCTCAAGCAGTTTGATACTACCGGAACTCTCTTCACCACTTGCTCCATCACAAAGTGAGTACTTGTTTCTCTCTCCGACCGTCTGTGCTGCGACTAACATTATCTCAGCGGAGCTATAGCTACCACTGCACAAAGCAGCGGCGACCAGGATTGTGAGTCTAGCCCTCTCTTCTCCTGTTCTGGATTGTTCACTGACTTTTCATCAGGGGGAGACTTTCTCAAGGTGGGACAAAAGCCGACCTTTTACACCATCGAGAACGACTACACCGTCGACTACTACACTGCACCGACTGCCAGCGCCGCCTCTCGTAAACGTCGCGCTTTGCAAGACGAACCAGGACTGGAAGCCCGTTCTGACTTGTCACCCCGTATAAACTGCCCAGCTGGTTTCTCGTCCTGCTGGACAGGCGTGCGAGACCAGTTTGAGTGCATCAACACTAGCAGCGATGTTGAATGTGAGTCTCAACAATCAAATGCCATCTCCTGAACGTCGCTGACTCCATATTACAGCTTGCGGAGCATGCCCCAGATCTAGCGACGCTCAAGATTGTACTAGCATTGCTGGCTCAAATGAAGTCCAATGTTTCGCATCCATGTGCAAAGGTGTGTTTCACCGCATGCGTGATACCTATGTTCCTCCCGCTAACAATATATTTAGTCATCTCATGCGATTCATATCACACATTGAGCGCAGACGGTACATCGTGCGAGCCCAATGGTCGTCATAAGAAGAGATCGATATATGCTACTAGGTTTTGATAGTTGATATTCATTTTTGGGTTTTTTTTGGTCTCGGATACAGTATATATTACAATAGATCTTTGCAGACATCATGAACATTATGTGGAGCATTAGCAAATGTTTGAAGAAACTTGACAAGCGATCACATGTGGGAAGGACCTTGCATCTTGCCATCACGCCGTCGAAAGGACAATGCTGCAAACATCATTGACCCCGGTCAGGGTACGCAGACTACCATTGTATCACTTCCATTCGGAACGCCTCTCAACATTGGATTAGTGTCATCTCGCAAAACAACTGAGATTGAGTACATGAGCTTATAAGGTGGTTCGACCAAAACTCCCACATCAGGTAATTAAACAACCGAAAGATGACAAAACGCTCTCAAGCGCTTCCACTACCGCTCCTCTCCCTATCTCTGACCTCTGCAGCATTGGCCAGCGCCTCTATTCCAGTCATACCCCTATTCACCGCGCCCTCGCCATCTTCGTCCCTGCTATGCCGTGTTACTTTTTCTACTTCTGCTTGGCGCGGAGAAGCGCGCTCGTCAATTCGATCCCATGGCTTCGATAGCGGACTGAGAGGTCGAGAGTCTCGATTCGACGCAGAATATGAGCCAAGGTCTCGTCGACGTGGACTAACGAGGTCACTTGCCATGCTCGTTCCTGTCAGCGCCCGAGGCCGGCCGCCTGAAGAGAATCGATCCTCGAAGAATGTTCCCATTGGCTTGTACCTGCTTCCCAAGTCAAGCGGGGGTAGCTCAATCTTGGTTCCGACTGCATCTTTGGGATCGGTCAATGCCGACATGGAAGGAAGATGACGATACTTGGAGACTGGGCTGGGTGATCGCTTTGTGATCGCAACGCTGGTAGAAGCTGCCCGCGGTCGTAGAGGGGGCAGCTGGGGATAAGGATATCGCATGTTGGGTGTAGGCAGAGTCAGGGTCGACGATGTCGAAGCCGAATCAGGACCGGGTATTGGAGACGCTTGAGTCGTGTTCGTAGGGTGGTACAATCCAAGTGAAGATCGATGATGCAGGGGAATCACGGTAGAGGGGGAAATCGGAAGTCGTTCAATTCCCCATCGCAGACAAAGCTCGTTCCACCACGTATCCACTTTGACCTCGAGCTGAGGCACCTGATTTGATGACAGCCAATTCGTGATGAGACTCAGTGGGATTTGTACTGCAAACTTAAGCTAGAAACAACCACGGGATATCCTACTCACTTTGAGGATTTGCCCGACCAGCTTCCCCGAGAGCGTCGAGCAGCACGACCAGATTGTCCACGACTTGGGATTGTCGTTGACCTGCCCCACGATCCGCTGAAGCCTGTAGATGGAACATGCCGCACTCTGCCAGGATGTGCATATACGCATACATCCATCCTGCTAGGACAGTCGAGGCTACCGGAGAGGCGAGGCGCGATACGGCCAGATTGAGGGTCGTCTCGCCGAAACGAAGATGTGGAGGCAGGGTCATTGCCCATGACTGGTGAGGTCAGCTAGACCAAACCACATGCCGTGCGAGGCCAACTTACTTTGAGAGCATGTTCGTGATGGTTGATGCTCAGTCGTGAAGGCGATGACGCGGTGGCCAAGCGGATATCTGTGTATATGGCGAGCTACCCACATCAATCATCGTCCACATGTCAGACAGGCTACTTACAATCCGCATGACGTGACCTAACTCCCCAACCTGGCCGTCCTCGCCTGTCCAATTACCAGTCCCCACGACCAACCCGTCTCTCCTACCTCCTTCTCTGCCAGTACTTGACGAACCGCCGCGCCGGTTCCACAGCACCTCGCTACCTGGTAGCGGGATATTGTACATTTCTGCTTCAGCGATGCGTCTCGATCTGCCCGGTGGGACAAACGAAAGATCCAACAGTATCAGTGCCCAGAATGTCCGATGTCGGATCTCCATGAGAGTCAGATACTCGGCTGTGGAAAGAGCGAGATGAGAAGACGGAGGAGGGAGCGTTGCTGATGGAGCTGGATGAAGGATGGTCGCTGCAATGTCGAGAAAGTAGATGCCGATTTCTCGCTGTCGATGTCCGGTCGAGTAGTAGACACCGAGCAGGACCAGCGTTTGCGCGAGCTCAGTCTCCTCCCAGCTTCCCTTGGGGACCCCTCGATCCTCTTTGATGACCCATTGCACTACTTCAGCAGCGCGTTCTGCATATGCTTCCCCGCGGGCAAACGGCGGAGTCATTGGCGGAACCACGGATAGAAAGGCAGGACTGTCACAATATCGGCTCGCAAGGGCCGATATGATGTCGATAAGCATCTGGGGGACTTGATCGAGAAACAACCGGTGATGAAATGTGGCAGGGTGAAACATGGCAGAGAACGGGTGAACATGTCGGAAGAACACTACAGGCGAGTCAGTACCGTCTTACGGGTAGGTAGATGAATGACATACACTCAATGAGCTCAGCACCGATGCTTGGATCCCGCGCAGCGAGCTTGAGCACATCAGTGCGATGTTCTGGATTGGCTCGCGGATCAGTATCGTCGTCTTTCAGATCACCTGACGATCGCCGACGCCCCTTGTCATCCTTTTTCGACTGCACTTGGGACAGTTCGCGGGATCGTGGAGGCGGGATGGGCTCGCCCTGTGCGTTGAGGTACAAGCACGGTCGAGAGGAGAACTCGCAGTTGGAGCAGGGCGCGAAACCGTCGCATCGACGTTTGTTTTTCTTCCTACAGTCAGCATTTTCTTGGAGAAACTGAAGACTCAGTGATCCCAACGAAGGCAATGTATACTCACGTGACACGCACTACAAGCCTTTGCCAGCCTCTTTCTCTTCCTGCCCTTGGTCGTCAATTCGTCTCGATCAAGATCGTTGTCTTTGGTTGGGCTCCCGCCCTCGTCCCGGGCCATGATGCCAGATGACGAGCTCATTGCGGTACGAAGAGGGGGTCGTGCGTGCTCGAATGTGTTGTTGTGAGGGGAAAACTCTGCACGATGAGGACTGGGATATGGTTGTGGAGTGGGGTGTGGTGTTGGCGAGGGAAATGAGGAGAAGAACGGCCGACCCGTTGTGGGTAGCATAGGCTCTTGCAGGGTCATTGCTGATGAACTGACGAAGAGACAAGAAAAGTGGCGAGGATATGGTGTAGAGAACCGGAAGGCTCTTTTTGTTCAGTACGGCAAGAGAGCCGAAAGTGCAATTGCCTTCGAAGTGATCGAGAGTCCAGGGCGGTCGAGAACGTTTGCAACAGCAAACCCAGGGTTTTTAAGCGGGACGGAGAGTCGAAGCCAACAGATTCTCACTGGCGAGAAGGCAGACCCAGACGGTTGGAACCTTGAACAGGATGGGCAGCTCCTCTCACAACTCGAACGATCCCTTGCCAGTGCAAAGAAAGTGCCTTTGGGAGATCGTGTTACCGGCAGTGTCGGGCAACAGCGCTCGAGGCGGCTCCTTGACCCCGAAGAGCTTTTTTTGATTGATTTTTCTCTTGCAGCGTCCAAGCGAGCAAAGTGAGCAAAGCGAGCAAAGTGAGCAAAGCGAGCAAAGTCCAGAATCCCCGATTAGGTCGGTGATGTCAGGTTCCGGCCGCTGTCAAATCCAAAGGAAGTGTCCTGTCCTGTGAGAATGAGAAAATCAGCAAAAGGCAAACGGTGGGGCACGGTGGGAGAACGTCGGGGTCACCGGGCGGAGGCCGTGGGAGGCGCGTCGCAGTGAGAGGGCGGAAGGATTGGACAGAGTGGAAGGGAGTAAAGGGAGTAAAGGGAGTGGAAGGGAGTGGAAGAGAGTGGAAGGAGTGGAAAGATAAAGGATTGTTGATGCAAGGTGGTATTCGGACGGAGCGGAACATACGGAGTTGTTGATGATGAGTGGTTAGGCGGAGTTTGAGGATTTTGTTTCGAGTATATGTGCTCGCAAGGGCGTGGATCCAGCTGTAGCGCCTCTCTCGGCTTCTGTGAGTGATATTGAGAACGTCCCGGTTGTGGTATGTCGGTATAATGGTGAATCAAGGTGTTCTCGTTGCTGTGGCAATCAATAGACCAAGCCGAACAAAGGCAAAGCGACCAAGACGATTTTCCGGACCCTGTAACTGCTCTATAACTCCCGGCGGTTGGTGCGCTACCCCAAGGATTTCTGTGCTCCGGGATTTACCGTGACCCTCAATACGAAGGGCTACGCGGCAGAATTGGCAGCGATCAACGCTAGATAGATGGTATCAAGAGGTAAAAGGGGGGAAATGAAAACCCAGAACGGGGGGAGCCCATAGCATGTCGCCATTGTGCACCGGACCGCTACCGCCGGCTGTCCCAGTCTGTCCTTGCTCCGGGTGTTGCCCCGATGGATGCCCCTCCCCTGTTCTGGCCTTTTGGCTTTTTGGCCCCTCGCCCGGCTTTCCGCATTTCCGCCGCACCAGGGTATGCAAAACTCTCCACTCTGTTTTTCCACACATCCTTCAACGGAGCACCAAAAAAAAATGGGGGAGTCGTCATGCAGTACTGGATTCATGCCTTGTCCACCTGTCTGTCTCTGCAGCTGAGAATTGTTCTATAGCATCGATTACAACCACTGGCCTTATGCCTCGCCTGCTGTTTGGCCTTCCCCACTTTAACCTTTTTGCCGAGCGCTTCGGTCCAATTAGCCCGACTCAGGACGCATGTTGCCCTGTTCGCTCCCGCCGGCCCGCTCAGGTGGAGTAGTGGCGCTTGCCCCTTGTGGGCGGCTCATCTTAATACCGAACATTCCCCTTGGCTCTGTGGGGTGGAAGCCCCGCTCGCATCAGAATTGGGGAGCCTGACCGAGAGTCTGTCATGAAAACGATTCGAATCACCTAGGATAGTGTCGTACACAAGAATGTTGGATGAATTGCGGATGCAAGCACAGTAGTGGTTATTCAACCGGCGGTATCATCGTACCTAGGCCTGAATGGGTATTTCTGGCTCATGCTCGGTGAAAAAAACAACAACAACAGCGGCGCCCCGATGCGCAGTGTCGTACGTCGCCTCTGGCTTTTCTGCGACCCCTAGTGACCTAATCAGCCTAATTAGCTGACATGGAATGGTTTGTCCGGGCTTCTAGGCTATCTTTACCGAGAGCTGAATGATGGAGGTGCGGACGAGCATTGTGCTATATACAAGAAGATCGAACAGCACGAGTATATGGTATCAGTCCGGATGCCACTGAACGGTGTAGCAAATGACAGAACACAACATTCATAATAGGACGGCAGGGAGTCCGTTCACATACGTAGCGTCTGCACGACCAAATTGACAGCATCATAGTACAGTGCAGCCTTTGGAATGACTCGCCGAGTGCTTCAGCTATTAGATGCTATCACTCCTTTGTGATTACACCAATTATAGTCGTGGAAGCAGAAAAACTAGACACACGGAAGGGGTAGCTGAAGGACTGTGGACCGTGAAAATTGTCATATCCTCGTGATCGGTGCCGTTTGATCATCAGCGGCGTGATCGCCGGCATGTTGAATATACGCTTTTGATGGGTAGTCACCAGCACAACAGGCTCACATATATAAGCTCGAGGTCATCGCTAAGGAGGCTTCGACATAGTGCACTTCAGAGTGCGAGCTCAGAACGTGACGATGGCAACAATTCGGAATATATCCCTTCGACGAATTCGTGAATCATTACCTTCGACTAACAATCATACCGTATCTTCTTCGGTACGTAAGTCGAGTCCGAAATTCCGATACCTTCTGCTAAGAATTCAAAGCTGATGATACTCTCCAAACATCAATCGTTGCTGGGACCAAAAGAACGTCGGCACGACCCACTGAGGCCCAGCGAGAATACTCTCTTCTCGACCAGCTCGCAGAAAAGATTCCGAACCAGCTAGAGGCTTGGCAGCTCAGGAAACATCGAGCATCGTCGCTGAACAATTCCGTGACGGCCGGCCGGACTTTTCATCTTGCATCTGATAGCGGCTGAAAGTCGGCCCATTTGAGGTCTAACAACGGCATAATCCGTCAAACTAACTGCATATTGTGCTCACTGCAGATTGAAAAACAGAATATCCCGTGAAAGTGACCGCATAGTCCGTGAATTCTCAGGCAACATCCATCAAAGCGCAGGCAACATCCCTCAAAGTTCAAACAACATCAATCAAAGTACAGGCACCATCCCTCAAAGTGAAAGCAACATACATTATTGTCTGGCAACATCCATTAGTTTGATGACAACATCCGTTAATACTCATGCAACATCCATCATTCGACGTTGGCACCATGACCAGTGGTGATATCTTGGCTCATCGCCTTCGGGCCGCTTATCCAACCTGTAAGGCCCGATTATAGGCAAATCCGCTAACGTATGATGGAAGTCGCCGAAGAAATCTCCGGCAGGTCACATGTCGCACATCGCAAGCTTCAAGAGATCGGTCACTAAACGTGAAAAGGTGGGGATCCACGTGCCGATCTGCTTGCTGGGCCAGGAGAGCATGGAGTCCCGTGGTTCCTCTATCAGAGTCCGGGCCGAGGTGACTGAGAGCATCAGACTGGTCTTCCACTTTTCGGCCCATTCCTCTTTGTCTGCGATCATCCAGCCGCGCATAAAGAGAGCATGCAAGCTTGCTGAGAGAGCTCCTACTCATCCACGGAGCAACCTACTCATCTACAGAGCAGTCTGACATGTCGCGACTCACCAGCAATCTCTCACAAATCTATACTCCGGACTCCGAGAAGGACAAGCAACTACATGGCGAGCATGTCGAGTACGAGAAGACGGAAGCCATTGTCCACGCTGGTCGGGGCGAGTCCGCCAATCTCAGCGGTGCACGGCTCCAGGTGGTCCGTAATGTGAGTATCGAGGGGACCACACGGGGATGGTGAACTAAGCTATCCTAGGCCGAGCTCTTCGCTGCCGTGAAAGAGTCCAAGATTGAGAGGTGGAGTCGCACCTCGATTCACCTTTACTGTGAGATCGAGCTAGTTTAAGTGGAGAAACGCTTATCCAGAAAGTCTCTGTGTTCATCGCCTTCTGTTGTGCTTGTGCCAACGGATACGATGGTAGGTTGCTGGAATACTCTGGATACCTGTCTAGGATACCTGTCTAACATGCTCAGGCTCGCTCATGACGGCCATCCTCGCTATGCCGCACTTTCAGGACACCTTCCACAGTGGAACCACTGGCACCAAGGTCTCGGTCATCTTCTCCCTCTACACCATGTAAGCGTCACGGAGATCCCTGTGTATTCTCTGACAATGATCTAGCGGCTCTATGGTTGGAGCACCGTTTGCCGCTGTGCTCTCTGATAGGTTTGGTCGTCGTAAGGCGATGTTCTCCGGCGGTGTCGTTATTATCCTCGGCATGGTCATCGCCTCTACGAGCAAGACTGTCGCGCAACTTGTCGTAGGGCGTTTCGTTCTTGGTTGTGGTATCTCCATAATGACGGTTGCCGCTCCTGCCTACTCGATCGAGATTGCCCCGCCTCACTGGCGTGGACGATGCACTGGTATGTCTTCAGGTTCTCGACTCTCATTCGAACTCGTGACTGATCCCCTCTGAGGCTTCTACAACTGTGGTTGGTTCGGAGGCAGTATTCCCGCGGCTGCCGTCACATTCGGCACCAGCTACATAAATTCAAATCGATCGTGGCAAATCCCTATCATTCTCCAAGCGTTCGCGTGTGTCATCGTCATGGTCGCAGTGTTCTTCATTCCGGAGTCTCCGCGGTTCTTAATGGCAAATGGTCGTGAAGATGAGGCGGTCGAGTTTTTGGTCAAGTACCATGGCAACGGCGATGTAAACTCCAAGCTTGTCGCTCTGGAGATCCAGGAGATGCGAGAGAACATTATGCTGGATGGAATCGATAAGCGCTGGTGGGATTGTGAGTCGCAGTTGGAAAACAAATGTTCCAACTCTTCGGGTCTTCTGTTTTCCAAGCTAATCTCCCTAGATCGCCCTCTTTTCCTTACCAAGAATGGACGCTGGCGTATGGCCCAGGTACTGATGGTTTCCGTGTTCGGTCAATTCAGTGGCAATGGTGCGTCCTGTTTGAAATTGACGCAAAACAGTACCAGGACAGTCTAGCTGACCCATTTGATAGGTCTCGGTGGGTTTCGCCGCTCACGCAATTTGGAGATCACTCGTAATATTTACATACATAGGTTACTTTAACACGGTCATTTACGCCAACTTGGGCGTCACTAGCGTAGCCAAGCAGCTTGGTTACAATCTCCTCAATTCTGTCGTCTCGGCCATTGGTGCGCTCTCCGCCGTGTCTCTCACCGACCGCATGCCACGTCGAAAGGTTTTGGTTCTCGGCACCCTAGGTGAGCCTTTGTTGTATCATCGTGGATGGTCCATTGACGATCGTTAAGGCTGCTCCGCCTTGCTCGCCATCAATGCTGGTCTATCAACCGCCCTCGCCAAGCAAGGTACCAATGTTTCCACCTCTATCGCCCAAGGTGCTCTTGCGGCATACTTCTTGTTCAACGTTCTGTTCTCGTTCACCTACACTCCTCTGCAGGGTGTCATTCCCGCCGAAGCTCTTGAAACTACCATGCGTGCGAAAGGCTTAGCCGCATCAGGTATCATCGTCAGCGCCATGGGCTTTATTAACCAGTTTGCGGGACCCGTTGCTCTTAAAAACATCAAGTACAACTATATCTGGATCTTCGTCGGCTGGGATGTCATCGAAGCTGTCGCATGGTACCTCTTTGGGTGAGTACGATTTTAGGTGATTCTATGACATTCACTGACTGGCTAAACAGTGTCGAATCGCAAGGTCGTACACTGGAACAGCTCGAATGGGTTTACAATCAGCCCAACCCAGTCAAGGCGTCTCTCAAGGCCGACAAGGTTGTCGTGCAAGAAGACGGCAAGGTCACAGAAAAGGTCGTTGGAGAATTATAAGTCTGTTCCGATAGGGATATAAGTATCGAAACGTACGACCGATTCAATGATTCTGCTAGGTTGGTGTAGGTTTCGACGGAATTCGTATATATTCGTATATCTAAATGTTGAATGATATCTTTTGTTTTTCCACCATCCTTGCGAGACGCCTGAGGTACCAATATTATAGCCTGGGTCATTTGGACCTTCTATGTCGAGTCCGTTCGGGGGCTTGATCAATAACATGTGCTAGCTATGAAAGTGATAAAGTGCACCAGTGGCTGATTATTAATTACTTCGATTTTTTACTATTCATTACTATTTTCGCCAGACACTTCAGAAAGGAACATCTCCTCCTCCAGCTACAGGCATGAAATTATTGCTTGGATCCGCCGAAAACAGCATTGCCCTACGAAGGTCAGCGATTCTCACCGGTGGCAGCACGGAAGGACACGTACCAGTATTGCCCATCTGTAGTGTCATTCTGTACAAGATTTTCGGGCATCTGCATAAACTCCTCCTACAGCAGCGTCAGCTCGATCCCAATCCATCAGCGAGGCACAGAAGGAGAGGTATGTTCCGCACGAATTACAATCACTTACCAGCTCTGCCAGAAAGTCAGGCACATTCGCCTCTCCCTCTGCCTCAGCACCATCAGCCCCCCTAGGCGGAGAGGCAGCCCTAGACTCGCTACCTATCGCACCCAGAATTCGACGGATGAAACGGGCGACATATGCTGGTGCCGACTCATTCTCGTCGCCTGACACTCGAGTGTGGGCGAGTAGGATCCGTTGGAGGAGTGAGATAATGAGAGATTTCTGTGATCGGCTCGCTCGGCGGAAGATCTGCTTCATCAGTTCTCTGCCCGACATTCATTCAGATTGGTCCACCTTCCGCAGGAAAACGCCAAGAGATGAGGTCATGCAGCTTGCGGTGTCCTGCATAATCTCCAAGCCCCCATTGTTCGCCAGAATTTCAATCTCGTCAACTGTCTGTGCAGCTACTGCAAGGCACGTGTCTAGGCGTAGCTGATCTTGGGGTGCGAGTTCCAAGTGATACCGCTTGGTGATGAGCATGAAGTCAAGGACTGACCACACCACAACATGCTCATACTCTGGATTGAAGCCAGGTGGCGGAGCTGCTCCAATCAGACAAGCCCGTATAGGCAAGGGCAAACTTACCGTCCTTGGTAAAGAAGCGTCGTAGGAGTGATTCACTCTGCGCAGTCATACTCTCGATGGCTGACTCGCAGTATGCGACTGACGGGGAATTTGAATCGAATATAGCTCGCCAGTGGTCTTTCAGCTTGCACAACCTAGTGGATGTTAATCACTGGCAATGAGAAGAAGAGGGTAACATACTCTATCGACGCCGCCAGGTGCATGTCTACTGATTCACCGAGGTGCAAATGCTCGCGAGCCCATACTTCAGGCTAACTGATGTCAGCTTTCTATATGACCTCAGCGGACGAAGGCCCACATCTCCTATCTCGTTCAGCCGTATGGCATTCGGCAGTCCGAATGTCTGGCTAAGCCTTTGCAAAGATCAACAGGGCTCCAGTATTGCGACTAGGACTTACCCTCGGTCAAAGCAGAAGAGGCCTATAGTGTGCGTCAGGTTGAGGTCATGCAATCATGCAGACACTCACAATACCACGTCCGTTCACAATTCTAGCCCCTCATCAGCGTCGAACAACAACTCCAACGACCAACTTACCAGTACTTGTCTCGCCGCCTGTTCGTCCTGAGGTAGTGGCTCCACTCTAGGAACGTGCCAGTAATTTTGATACCCTATCCGTATGGCCATACCAATTTTGCGCCAGGCTGATGTATCACTGGGGGCCTTGCAGTACGTGAGGATCATGAGACTCTGCACAACGCCGATATCTGAAACACCGCAGGTTATGGCTCGATCGAGGATGGTTTGCGCATGCGAGAGCAGGAGCGAATGAAGATCTTTGCGGAAAAACTTTGACGACGAGGCGAGAACGGCGCAAAAAAGGACGGTCGAGGTGCGGCGGAGGTATGGTAGGGTGTGTACTGCTTGTGTCAGCACAGAGAACGGCACCGACGTTTTAACGGAGAAGGCGCAGACAGGGCTAGGCGGATTCATGACAAAGGCAGGGAACACACGATTTCTGTCCAGTACAGCAACGTGCGTGTTTATACGGTCATGAAATCTGACGTCAGTTAGCGCCACATGTGGAGCTCACAAATGAACCAATGCATGGGCTTCCACCGTGCTGAGGATAAGCAGTGAGACTGAGTAACATTAGTCGGGTGGAAGACGATTGGGCGTGGACTAGTTTACTCACGGGGGTCATCCCCTTCAGATACTTTGCTGACCGCCAGGGCATCCACCTCAACCACCGGAGGCCTCTTTCCCTCTGCCGGCTGATTGTTGTAAAACGGCGCTTTAGGCACATTGACTTGAAGTGCGCGGTCGCGCGGATCCAGGTATTCCGACAGATCAAGGTTGGGATTGTTACTTCCTCGCGGTGTAGAGCTGATAGGTATGGATGTCGAGATACTGGGTGCGAAGGCCGGAATAGAAGTGGCTGTGGGCTGCCAGACTTGGGATGGATGAATATAGGTGGAAGTTGAAGCATACGGACCAGAAGAGCCTAGGGTGTCTGACGGCCCTCCCGCGCTGCCTGGATCCGCTGAACGATCAGATGGAGACTCATCAATATATGTATGCGAATACATTCCGAGAGTTGCAAGATTAGTAAAGTCGCCCGACGCTTGAGAAATGGAGAAGGACTTGTGGTCGGACCTAGACTCGAGTCAGAAGGAGCATGAAGAGCGGAAAGCATGGACGCAGGTGTAGATAGATGGTAAGCTCACTTGTCGGATGTTTTTGGCGGTCGTCCACGTCGTTTCTGAACTGGCGGATCCGTACATGGTAGGCCGAATCGAGCTATAATGATGAGCAGTGACCATACAGACTCAGCAAAGCCTCACTACATCTCGCGCACGACGACTCAATTCCAGGACCTCGTATACACCGTACCTGTAGTCCAATGTCAAGTCATATAGTTGCGAATGATAGTCAAAGCTTACTTTATTGGCTCTGCAAACCTCACAGCTGCAAGCACGACATGATCAGCCTGCAGAAATCACCCGAATATTGATCCAGACGAGGGGGAAGCTTACGCGATTTTTGATCTCGCTTGATGAGTTCCTCCATTACTTCCGGTCATGTTTGGAGTTCCTGATGGCCTAGAAGCTGACGACTCTGGCTTGACCTGCTGAGCTGGAGAAAGAGTGTTCATTTGAGCGCTTAGAGGAGACAAGTGTTGTCGAGCTTTCCATGTCGAGCAGCTGATTGTGGCTTCGAAGCGGCGCTCGGGCCGTGTATAGCCGGGGAATTAAATCCGGTTGTCAATAGGAGAGTCGCTAGTCGCTGTACATAAGTATGATGGGCCTCACCTGCGTCGTACAAGACGGCGAGCCCCTGCTTCCATTGCTTTACGCGTGATGAAGGCAGAAATATCTGCAAAGGGCTGAACGCACGGACAAGAGGGTAATGTAAACCGAGTGATAATTCCGTCGATCCTCCAAGACTGCATTTAGCAATCCACAACACAACAGTTACTCCCTCATCTTTCGCTGCCTTCCGTACAGATGCTCCACTCACACGGCGTCGGCCTCACTGCTGCTGCAAGAATGGATCATTCTTGGTTGAAAGCTGCTCCGGGACAATGGAGGGCTGTATAATTAATCCCGAAAGAGTGGTGAGAAGCTGTATCCCCGTCACGTTTGTATCCACGTTAGACCATTCACTGCGGAAAACCCATTGCGAGCCGCGCAACGATGTCTTGGAGAGTGTGGACTCAAGGGGTTTAAAAGCAACGTAACAGCCATTGATATCACTGGCAGGCAGACGATGTTGCCCTCGACAAGATCATCATCACCTTCAAGGCTGTCCGATGGACGTGAACACCCTTGGCGGAGACCTGGATGTTTTCGCAGCATTACACATCGGCGCAAAGTGCTCTAGAGTTTGATTTGACGGGAAGACAAGTTGATCAAGGACAACATGTCAGCGATGGCCGTCGATGAGCATGATCTGCAGGGGGAGGAGATTTAAATTTCGTTTGGCGATAAGGAGGTCCTCTTGTTAATCTCCGAGGTATCGGCGAGTTACTACCCGAAAAGAGGTACCCGGTGGGAATCATTCAGCACCAAATGATACTGTGGTATGGCTTTTACACGAATACACATGAGATGGGGCAAACTCAGTGTCGTACGATGATATATACCGTACCAAAGGTCGTGAGGAGGTTGCGCCCACAAGCTTTCGAGGTGCTGGTCGCAACCTCGTGAATCGCCACGCCTTTGATTGGTTTGCGCAGGTCAAAGACACAGGTTTTGGGATCCAGTTGTACACAGAACTGATACATACGAATCACCCTTGTTGCTGTTTTGCATGCATACACAGTCTGACTACTTCTCGCATCTCGACAATACAAAGCTTCAACAGTAAAGAAAGTCGTCGCATTTGCTTCCGTGTATCACGGAAAGAAAAGCTTCCGTCAGCGCGTCATTGCCCGTTTGCCACCCGCCGACAACGCACACGACCAAAGTTGAAAAGATTTATCAACTCGTCTCTACTTTTTGACTTCATAACACACCATTCAACTCGAGATCATGTCAAAGCCTTCCTACGCTGCAGTCGTTGCTGCTCCTGGTAAGCCATCCGGCTCAGATGTGACTCCAGCGCAGAATAACGGCGAAGCACCACCACCTTGTGAGTCCTTTGTTCCCTTGTTTGCCAGTTTCCAATACTGTCCTGCGAGATCAATAGCCTTCACCCTTCACCTCTTAGCATACATGACAAACCAAGATGCTCATAGTTGCAGATACTCCAGGACCCTCTTCAGCACCTCATCAAACCCTTCTCCCTCCTCAGCATCACCCAGAAACACAGGCTCAGCTCGGTTGGACTCCACCAGCAAGCATGCAAGTGGCGCGAGCTAGAGCACTACGGCGTTTCTGGGTTGCGTTCTTCTGGGCATGGGCAATCTGGATCTTGATTGGGTGAGTTGTTTGGTCCTTCCAAGACTGTTCAGCAAACCGTATGGCGATTAGGTGGCTGAATTCCATCCCGTGCTCTCCATCCTAATTCGTCCTTGAATTTAGCTGATTAGCGTAGCTTAATCATCGGAGGTGGAGTCAACGATGTTAACAGTGAACCCGTCGGACGGCATGGCCACTGGGATAGAAATGGCGACTGGCACGATGATCGACAAGGCGTGAGCATAGGTGGTGGTCGGATGTGAGATGATCATACCCACGGTGGCGTGTATCGTTAAGATGAGGCCTACAGTACACGTCGATTGGGCGTGAGACAGCAGATGCGATTGAGAGTGAGATCAAGGATGGAACAACGAGAGTATGCTGCGGAGTAGAGTTGAGGAGATTGTTGTACTTTTTGTAATCAAATCCTCGGCGAGTTCCACAAACCCTTCAGATCTATGACACACGCATATCATTACATGTGTACAGGTGCTGGGCCCCTCCATATACCCTTCGCAGTACAACATCACTCTGGTGAATGACAGCTCTGTCAATGCCATATTGCTGCTCTAATACTATCGAAATGCCTCCTGATCCAACCCCAAATACCGAGTCTGGCTCTCAAGCCCACCTCTCTCCACCCTTCCCACCTTCTCCACCGCTCTTCTCTGCGCCACCTCTGGCTCCATGACTCATGTCTCTCCCTTTCCCTCCTCTCTTTTTCCCTGCGCCTTTCCTCTGGATTAACTTCTAGTACGCTCGTCTCTACCCACTTCAGGGCCCAACTCGTTACGGCTCGGACTCCGTTATAAACACTGACCATGCTGTTGACTGCGCCGACAAGTACGAAGAGGACGATCATGATTGTTCCCACACTCGTACCTCCTCCTTCAGTCCGTTGAGCGGTCCGGAAGCGGCGAAAGAAGCCTCCTCTAAAATTGTTCGCGATCTGTAAGGGTGCAAAGAGGGAGAAGGAAAGAAGGAGGGAGATGAAAGACAGTGAGCCTAACAGCGAGATGCCGAGCAGAACGCGGAGGCCAAGCCAGTATACAATCGAACTAAGGAAGGGTGGAAGGGGCATGCCAAGGTCCAGCTCAGATAAGCGAGACGCGATGAGCGTGAACGCTTGTATCGCTCCGAAGACTACATCGGCGACCAAGGTGGTACCACCACCAATGATCACGATCCCGCCTCCATCGTACATGTAATCATCGTCCATGTCAAGGTCAAACAAGTTGCCTGTGGACAATCGAACGTCGGGAGAAAGGATCGAGCTAGAGAGTCGAGGTGAGAGGAGAAGGTAGTGGATGAGGGCTCCTGACGAGAGTGTGAGTAACAGGAAGAACGTGCTGGATAACAATAGAAGGAGAGGTCGGGATGTCGCAATGCCCGATATGAGGGTGCCTAGATACGTTAGCAAGGGTGACGACTGCTTGAAGCTAAGGAGAATACGGAGGCCTTAATGCACTGTCTGGCGTATGTCCCCAACAAAGAGTGAGACGAACGTGCTGGACAAGTGAAAGCAGGCATGATAGATGTGGAACTTACGTCGCAGTCGATAGTGATGATGACACTGGGGGCATTCCATGAAGGCTTTCTGTGATAGCCCGTTAGCCTGATGCCTTCCTATGGGAGTTGAGTCTACTCACGGCATTCGTTCCTGTACCACGCCATGCGTTGATGCATTGGACTGGAGGAGACATTAAGCTGGATGGTAATCATGACGTTAACAAGCAAGACTGACCATGAACATACTGTTCGATCAGCACGACGCACTTTGAGATGAACTCCAACACACTTACACGCATACTGCCTGAGCAAAGGCAAGGAGAAATCAATCTCCCAAGCATCTCCTCCTCTTCGACGCCTCCGAAGCAAATCCGACATTGGGGTTCGTCTTGCTCTGGCTTCACCTCGCGATGATCTTCCGAACTGACGTCAACTTCAGGTGAAGGACTAACGTCAGACTCGAGCTCTGGGGCTTCGGAGGGCATCTCAGCGGCCGAACGATGCACATATGGCTCATATTTCTCTGCCATCGGGGTCGAAGGCAGGCTCTGATCTACCGCCTCGGTGTCAAGCTCGTCGTCGTGCCAATCGGTGGCATACACGGAAGCCGGCTGATGGAAGAGAGGTTGAGCCATGATGACTCTGCCGAGCGAAGCTGAACGCGTAGGCCTGGCCTGAGCCCCGCGGAGGAAGAAGAGTGAGTCAACAGGAAAAGCCAACCTGCTAAGCCTGGCCGACGATGATGAGAGAGACACCAGAAGACACCACCAAACACGGACATTGAACCAATCTCCGTTCCTCAGCATTACCGACGTCACTCCCTCCTCCTCCTTCATCCTCTTCTTCTTACTTCTTACATCCGACACAAGTTGCAACTAGGAGCACAGCAGTACAAAGTATGCCAGCTCCACGAAATCCCTCTTACTCGGCCTCGTCAAACCCGCCGGCGTACAGTGATCCCGCAAATCGCCCTGCACCGCCGCCGAGACCGACAGGTGCTCCTACGTCTTATGGCTCGCTCGCTGATCTGACGAGGGGCAATGCCAAGGTCCCTAGTGCCCCGCCACCCATCCCCAGCGAGAGACCTTCGCAAGGAAGAACGGCAAGCAGTGGATGGGCTGGACGTCAGAACGACAATGAAGGTGAAGCGAGGTCCGGAAGGCGATTACCTCCTCCTCCGCCAAGGAGAGATGGCAATGGTGAGCTTGTCGTATCTGGGCAAGTTTGAGCCCCCACTTTCGCTGACCCTTGAAATAGCCGAGCGGCCCTCGTCAGCACGGCCTTCGGCATCTCCATCAGCGTCCTCTACTGCGCCAGCCAATTCCAGCGGATACTCTTCATACATTCCGGCTTCCGCGCAAGGATACGCCAACACTGCTGGCGGATACCTGTCATCCGCTGGTTCCCGCGCCAAAGATGGCCTCGACACAGTCGTCAATCAACAGACAAAAGATCAGGTCTTATCGGGGGCGGGCAAGCTGGCTGGCGGAGCGATCAAGCTTGGCGGGAAAGCTGTGTGGTCTGCGGGCAAGTTCGTCGCGAATGTCGGGAACAGGTAAAGAAAGGAGATACAATTTGAGCTGGTTGTACGGTCTGTATATTGTGTTGTAATAATCTTACCTGCGCCGTGGACTATCTTCGCTGCGTCTTAGCTGCGACGGGGGCGCTCGTCAGTGGGTCGCGAGTTGATTTGGGCCATCCTGCTGTCGTTGCGGTTTATGGGGTATCTTACAAGTGGGCAAATGCTTTGAAGGCAAGCCTTGAAGGCTCTGTCGGTGCACGTCAAATCTTGATAAGAACTCCATGAATGCATCACTACAGATATGGAAGCACATTGCGCGGCCTGAAGTTCTCTTCACTGTTCAAGCGTTCTTCAATCAAGCGATCTCCTTATCCAGCGTTGCTTCAAAAATACGCGTCCTCGGTAAGACCTTCGATCAATCCCACGTGTCTTGGCACCCATCCTGTGGAACTGAGGGTCCGTTCGTTCGAAACGGGGATGTCCAATCCAACCAAGGCGGCAAGACGACCAAAATGCGACTGCAAGACAATCTCATCCGTCTCACTCTTCACCGGCACACCGACGCCTTGACCGATGGCTTCGGCAAGACTTTTGAACTTGATTTCCGTTTCTCCAGTACCGTGTAACACCGTCGCATTTGGACTGCTTTCGATCGCGAGCACGAAGAGTTCTGCTACATCGAGAACATGAACCGCGCTCCACCGATTCTCCCCCTCGCTGACATATAAGCTGACTCCGTTCTTCCGAGCCGCACTGATGAATTGGGCCACAAAGCCAGCATCATCCTTGCCGTGTGCCGTTGGGCTGATGCGCACAGCTATACCGTTGAAGCCCTCTTCCTCCCCCAGGCGAAAGAGGAGGTTGGGCACATCCCGGAGACGACGTTATAATGGACCGCCAGTTGGTATGTCGCTTTCCAGTCGTAAACGGTTAATTCCTTGGCCGGCCTTGCTCGTGTCTTCCGGTAGAGTAAAACCAGTCCCACTCGCGATCGCGAACGCTTTATGCGTGGACGCAGCTGTTGCCAGTCCCCGGGCAAGGGCTCGGATGATGTTCTCGTCCATAGCTGCAGCTTGATCTCGGCTGATCGAGGGATCGGTAATGTTTGCGAGGTGGATTACAGCATCGGCTGTAGCAGCAAACCGGGCTAACTTGTCCAGTTCGGCGGTAGTACCGCTGGCTATTTGGACCGTCTGTTCATTGGGGAATCGTGCTCGATATAGCTTCTCACTCGATACGCTGCGGATGAGAGCGAGGACGGTGTGGCCTCGGGACAGAAGTGAGGCAGTCACTGCTTTACCGATGTGCCCGCTGGCACCTGTGACCAGTACGTGCATTTGGTAGTACCATGAAACTCGTCACTTTTCGAACTGGAAAGTTAACTGATCTGGTGTCTCGGGAGTCCTAAGCCCGAAGGCCGGGTGGATTTTATGATTGGTCACGGATGTTACATAAGCACGGTAATACTAACACCCATCGTTGGGAGAAGAGGCTGATTGGGCCAAGCTTCAAGTCTATTTAATCCATCAGAACAAGGACGAGAATAAGGACTGGAGAGTTGGATGCCGTTAAGTATTGTGACGCAAGTCCCGACGAGGAAGGTTGGGGGAAAAGTCGACGATTATTGTATTGATTGATTAGTCACAGAAAGCTAATAGTATGGTGACACATTGAATGAGTGCAGCTAAGGTTGACAGAGCTAAGATTTGCACGAATTTAGCAAGAGGTCGAGTCCGGCGGCCGTGACGTGCCGAGTAGCTCTATCATGCGAGTCATGCGGCTGCTGTCATATGACAACGCACATCGATCTATACAGTATTTGAGTACCCCTTCTCAGTGGCAGTATTAGGTAGTTGAAGCCTATGGGGACGAAAGCTCATTTATTGTTGGAAGAGGACCAAAAAATTCGAAGGACTTGATCGCCTCCAAGGAGGAGACCACCACGACGCCTTAAGATAGCTTACCATCTTGGGATGGCCTGTCCTTGAAATTCGGCCATTCTCAATGGCTTTCAAGACTACTTGCCCTTCTTCGCAGCCACGAAAGCCCGCTTACGAGGCCTTTATGAGAATAAAAGGAATGCGCAATAAATCTCTCTGCAAAGGGGATATCCTACCTTGTGTTCTGGGGAACATGAGGAAGCAACACATTGTCCGTGCAAACAAACGACTGTACCCCATCCTCACGGAAACTTTGTGAAGCAAGAGCGATTCATGAGTGAAATTTTCAATACCACGAGGACCCGACGTTCCTTGAAGGATAATTGGAATGAAATGCTACGGGATTTGTCTGAGAGGCAGGTGACTGGCAAGAAAACAATGCTCGGACTTGTCTGCGAAACCACGCAAGAGTGAAATCAAGGTTTAACAAGTAGCAGAAAACAACGTAGCAAACATGGTCAAGGCAAATATGACCCAGATACTGTCATGATACGCTTTGCGTAGTATGACCCACGATACTAGTAGTAGAAGGTACGGCGCACGGACGAGAAAGGGACACTAGAACGGATCTGGAAGCTTGCCTGATAAGGAAGTTACCAGATATGGCAAGTACCCCGTTCTAGAAGATTCCAAGCATCGGAGTTAAGCATACGTTGGCCGGAAGACTGCTACGGTATATAGTACCTCGAAGTACGGATAAGGAGTCTTCCCCAACGAATGTATCGCGCATAGTCATTCCCAGCACGTTAGACTGACGATACTTATTGCTCCCGTGACAGATACTACCTCGTACGTTTCTTCTACAAAGGCTCGCAGCCGATGTAGATTGCGAAGTTAGATTGTATACACGTAAAGATCTGATTAACGACGACAGACTTTGTATTCCGATCATGCACTCAAATATAGTTCTGTCTATCGTTCAAGCTCCTCTCAACTAATTAGGGTACATGCGAAGCAAACGTGATCGCAAGTCAATGCAACGAAGTCATGCTCAAGACGTGGGCGGATGTGAACGCACATACGGCTCACCATGGCGCTAACTCACAGTCATATCGATCGCGTCGCCCTCGCTGCTCGCCTCGATCTACTTCTCGTCTCAGAGCTGTATTGTCGGATGGGTCCAACGGATAGTTGTATGGTCGAATCGTTGTCCAACGCGTATTGCTGTCCAACGCGTAACTTTGTGGAAACGTTTGGACTGCCACAATCGGCGTCTCGGGATTGTGGAAAAAAAAGGGACGTCGATACACTCCGGGGTCCGTTGGACAAACCTCGGTACATCCGAGCATAGGCGTTGGCTTAGTTGGGATTGAAGCTTTTCACCGGCTACGGACTCTCGAGACATGCTGTCACCCGTTTTAGAAATGACCCATGCGGTCACCCTTTTTCTTTGAGCAACGACCAATGCTGTCGCTCGAGTACATTGTTGCAATTCTCCTCCAATCTCTCTAACCATCATAATGTCATCTCAAGACGAGTACGCACCCCTACTGCCTTCCACGCAGTCAACACCGCCTGCCATGAAGACACGCAAACCCCTCTATATCGGTTTCAGCGTGATCATCACCGTCCTCCTCTGTGCAATCACAGCCAAAACCACCACTCTCCTTCGCAAACCGGCTACGGATCCTGCCGAAAGCTTTTGGCATAACGTGACGGAGTTTGGACCATACTGTGATGGAGCTACAAAGGGATGGTCAGGGTGGATTGGGCTGGATGTTGAGGGGGCAGGGGTTAAGAGGAGTTTTTTTATGTGAGTCAGGCTTGCCGCTTGGCAAAGACTCTTGAGGATGTGGTGGAGTCTGCCAGGCGCGAAGTCACGGAGGTGGGAGGGAAATCATGCATGGCTAAAGAGGAGATGGGAGGGCAAGCGCAACGAAATTGGAGGGATAGATGGGTTCTAAGGCAAATCATCTGACGATTAGCTGAAGATTGTTTTTAGTCTCAATCTGGCAGAAGAGGATCACGAGCACGCTTCGCTGATGTATGTGGAGCTCTGGCACGATAGAAAGAACGCATGACTCACCCTATCTCAGCTTGACAATCGGTGGTGGTCCTGGAACGTGAGCGTCTTATCGATTTACCGCGGTGTCCAAAGGAGAAAGAAGCTTATCGAAGAGCAGATCAGGTCATACTCGCTATTGGACAGGTGATGGACCATGCTTGATAACCGAGCATGGACTTGAGCCAAATCAACATAGGTGGACTGAGAACTTCAATTACCTTGCTATTGACCATGTGAGTCTACCACCATTTCACCAGAAATGCGCATTCTCTTCAGGTGATGCTTACCATTAGTAGCCTGTAGGAGTCGGGTTCTCGTATGGAAACATGGTAAATTCGAGTGCGGATGCTGCAAAGGAGATGTACGACTTTCTACAGAAGTTTTACGTGTAGGTGTCATTCTCCACCTTGATGTTTGTTGATGAAGTATTTTGTCAGACTGTTTCCCCAGCTCAAGGAGTAAGTGGTCAGCAATGTCAATCTCGTTCGAGCAGAGATTGGGGGACTGTCTGGTCAATGAACACGACTGATATGGTGTGAAAGCAATCAACTGGTTCTGAATGGTGGATCATATGGCAAGTTATCATCGGAATTAGGCCTACTGCTGACCTTTTTTTAGGCGGGATGTACATTCCCCATGTGCATAGACATCGCGAAACCTACAGAAACCTGCTGACGTCCCTGCATTAGATGGCGAATATAATCATCGCACAAAATTCACTACTTGCGGCTGAACAAGCGCCAAAGGGGAACGTCCACATACCGCTGGAGTCAATCATGATTAGTAACCCGTGGTCTGATCCTCTGTCACATGCCGGGTGAGTTGGATGGCCGTTTCAGCTAGTGATTCGTGGCTGAATATGCTCTTACGAACCTTGCAACCTAACTCACCCCTGACACACCTACACACTTGATCCCTACAAAATCCCTCGAGCGAACTCTACCACGGAATTATCTCCGAAACCCCGTCACAGCGGTCTGATTGAAATGTTGTGCCAACAAACCCACCCACCCGTTTGGAATTCGTCCCAATGCTTGTCGGCTTACCAAGCTTTGCCCAGTATCATACAAGCAGTTCGGCTCGCCCTGGATATCCCAACGCTGCATAACCGTGTGAAAGCCTTGAATGTAACCTGGGATGTAGAGTTGATGGACTTACATGGTGTCAAGCGGGAGAATTATCATGAACGGGTGAGAGCGTCTGGCTTAGTCGAACGACATGCTGATGATCTTGGTTCCTGGCTCAGTGTGATGGCAGTACCGCAGAATGTTATCCGTACTTCATTCACATGCAGGATTTCCTGCGCAATATTAGTAAAGACGTGAGTGGGATGTTTCATGCCTCATTCTCCTTGCAGTCCAGTGCCGACAAGACCATAGCTTGGCGTGCCCGAATTCCTCAAGTACAACACCACTTCCGACACTATTCTTGAGCTCTTCGTAGAGAATGGGGATTTGTGAGTGCTCGCTTTTGCTTTCAACGATGTTTGAACCTGATGTGGTTGATTAGCATGCAACAATCGACGAGATTTTTTCCTACAATCCTGAGTAATGGCATCCGCATACTGCGTAAGTCCTTCTACCAAACGCAGAGAACGCAGTCTTAGCTGTTCAGACCGTGTTGGCATGCTGGATATGAACTGTCCATGGACGACGGTCCTCAATTCTGCAAGTTCTCTTCACCCGCTACGAGTAACTTTTACTGATCCATCTGCAGCTACTTCTGACTCCCATTGTTCAACAAAGCGAATTTACAAGGCAACCTGATGTACCCTGGCCGGGTGAAGAATCTGAGGCAACGATCAGGGTCGTTGGTGCTGGGGCTGGGGATTTCACTTATGTGCAGTTATTGAACGCTGGACACATGGTTGGTCGTGAGTTTTGGTGAATGAGGGCTTTCAGACTATTGGCTGATTGAGCTTGTTATCCTGTCGCAGACGACGCTCCGAGGATTGAGAAGAAGCTCGCGGAGCATTGGGTTTACAATCGCGTGTTTAGGTGAAGGACGGTTATAGGGTGGTCCGGGGGGGGGGGGGGGTTTCGGAAGGAAGATGAATTCTGACAAGTGTTATATACCATTAGATAGCCCTTTTCAAGACGGTTCTAGGGGTATAACTCATGGAGCTGAGGGTTGAAAACTGAAGGAGCTATACTTGAAAAAGGGACATCTTGGTACTTTTCCCAAAAATGTCCCCTTTTCAAAAAAATGTCCCCTTTTTGAGTTGAACATGTCCACCAGCTGATAATGTCCCCTTCTCTCCAACTATCCTTGTGAGCTTGTCCACCACCCAGATTGACCTAGCTATCTGCCGCCTGCAACGTCGTCGACGTTGCAGGCACCGGAACCAAAACCACATGGCTTTTTCGTCAAAAACTACTAGAAAAGGAAATTTTGGCCGACGCACGTCTCAAATTTGATCCCGTCCCTCTGCAACGTCGCCACGACGTTGCAGAGCCAAAATTTGATCCCGTCCTCTCCGCGACATTGTGACCATTCTTAAGCCATATGGCTCTGCAACGTGGTGAAAATTTCAAGCTATGCATGTGAGAATGACATGGTTGGAAAGCTGGGATTAGGAGCTTCAAGATGATATGCTTCATGATGCATAAAACAAGGTGAGGCATGTGCCGCTCCATCATTTGACCCATATCAGCCCATATGGCTACCTGGGTCTGCAACGTGGTGAAAATTTCAAGCTATGCATGTGAATGTTGTACGGTTGGGAAGCTGAGACTGCCAGCTTGAAGCATATATCCTCAGAAATGCATAAAACCAAGTATTACATGTGTCGCTCTATGATATGACCTGACCACTCCGCTGCAGGATGTCCCTGTTGTTTGGATTACCTTGTAGCAGCCAGAGTATCAACCGCCATGGGTTGGCCACTTTGAATGAGTCCCATCCACCAAGCCATGTAATCAGCGCCTCCTCTGTCTTGAACTCATCGTGCAATGCCGTGTGCAACTGGGAGGTGGTGTTGAACCAAGCGGTGTGAATGAGTCGGAAACCAACACTGCCATGGCGACAGTCTTTTGGCTTGCCTGGGTTTATCTTGTTGCCGCAAACATCTTGAGGCATCCAGCACCTGTATGTCATAAAGCAATCGACCTAACTAATAGCCGATGCTTCATGTAGCTATTCCGCTACACCATTCAACATCAAAAGGGTCACGATAACCGGGATCTTACCAGGATCCCAGTTTTAGCTACATATAGGCGTGACAATCTGATCCCACTCAGAAAGGCGCAGAGGCGCCGCCTATCACGCCTATCTGGAACCCGAAAAGGCTCGAGCACCTTTTCCAAGTCACGTCGATCCTGGATTATCCTCTGCGCAAAAGTCCACCCAAAACTCTGCGCAGGCGGGGATTCGAACCCATGACCCGAAGATCCCGGTTATTATGTCATAAAGCAATCGACCTAACTAATAGCCGATGCTTCATGTAGCTATTCCGCTACACCATTCAACATCAAAAGGGTCACGATAACCGGGATCTTACCAGGATCCCAGTTTTAGCTACATATAGGCGTGACACTGTAGCAGTGTCCTGCACCGCCTCCTTGGTTTGGTCCAGCAAATTTGACTTTGCCCTTCCATGTCCTACAAGCGGTCTCGCATGACTGACGCCAATCTGCCCCATCTAGTCCACCGGTCATACACTTATCAGTCATATGACATTCATCACGCCCCAATATGACCCAGCACATTGGACACCAAGCCTCGTTGTGACCGGCCATGTGTGTTGACAGACGGCGTGTGACAGTTGCCCTGGCCTGGTCTCCTGAAAGTACCACCCTGGCATCACTCTCCGTGTTTCTCAACATCCATCCGGTTGCCAAAGATGACGATGCAATGGCATTTGATGTGGAGAGGATGTTGGTGAGAGGTGACGGGATAGCAGGCAATCGAGATGGGACGAGTCTTGAGAGATGTTGTGCTGGGATTGGCGTGATGGGTGGCGATGGCATCGGATTGGTGTCTGGCTTGGATCGCTTTGGGGCAACAGAAACATCTTCATGGATGGGACGTTTGGTCTGGATTGGTTCTTCTCTTGTCAGCTTGTCAATCTTCCAGAGAGCAGAGACAGAGACATAGACTCACTCGACTGGAATCTGGCCTTGATCATCCTTGCTGGACATCCCCCTTCCTCCTCTATCCTGTTGGTGAACTGGGCCGATCCCCACTTGGCAGAGCCATCTGGCATCCAGAATGGCCTTGACCTCCCGCCCCAAGCCTCTGTCCAGCAGACATCACACATCATGTCTCCAGCACCGATGGCTATGCAGCTGACAGCCGCCTCATCAAGAATGGATGTGCAAATCTGTCTTCGACACCTGTTATCCCCCGACACCATCTGCCTCATCTCCTTGTGACCAAACATGTTGTCGGCCTCAACCTCCTGCTCAACCTCCTGCATGTCCCGTTGAATGGGAAAGATGAGTGTGACACCTTTCCTGGTGCCACGTCCTGACCGTCCCATTCCTTGGTCGAGAGCAATTATGTGATCTGGGCTGCCGACATATATGACCCCCATCACCAGTGGGAAGTCAACTCCAAGA
Source organism: Naematelia encephala (assembly GCA_002105065.1). Taxonomy (NCBI): domain Eukaryota; kingdom Fungi; phylum Basidiomycota; class Tremellomycetes; order Tremellales; family Naemateliaceae; genus Naematelia; species Naematelia encephala. The sequence continues at coordinate 196,459 of MCFC01000029.1, forward strand.
CCAAGTGCAGAGGTGGCGATGATTACACGGCATGGTGTGTCGGTAATGGCGGTGAAAGCTTGAAGAACGGACTGCTGATCATCGCTGTCCAGTTGACCAGTGTATATCAAAGCAGGTGAGGTCTTGCTGGCCAGCTGTGCCAGAGGGTTCTTCAACCTGGCTTGTGTCTCGTTGATATCGGCAACAGTCCGGCAGTATACGATGATCTTCCCATCGGATCCAAAGAGATCAGAGTTGAGCCAGTTTTGAATGGTGTTGGCGGCCATGGTGGCAGCTTCCGAGATGGTTTTAGATCGGACGGGTGCCACTGCAAGACTGATCTCTGGTCGAGCAGTTGATTCACGCAGGATCACAGGATTTGAGATGATGGTCTTGTCACATAGTTGGTTGATCATCCGAGGTGTGATGGTGGCCGAAAGCAGGTAGAAGGGGATGGCATGTCGTCTGACCGAAGAGATGGAATTCATGACAGGGCGGTATGACTCGGCAGTGAGGATCTCATGAGGTTCATCAATGATAAAGCACCGCTACATGTCAGTGCCGTCCAGTTTGAATGACTCACCAGTCGATGGATGTCACTCATATGGGTGGCTCATCGCTTGAAACCTTCCGAGACCAATTGCTCCACCATGACCACTACCACCCCGCCATCAATTGAGCCAATTTCTGGTCTTTCCTTGTCGGACCAGACCCAGACTTTATGATCTGTCCCAAGGTCTTTAAAGTCGATACGCAACCTTGCTGGCAGTGTGGAGCGTAAGGCTCGGTTGGTGAGGGCGATGACCATGACTGAGCCAGCAGTCATCTCAACCATTGGCAGACTCATCAAAAGAGATTTTCCTCCACCGGTACGCATGTTGATGAAGCCATCGTAGACAGACTCCGAGATGAGTTGTACTGCCTTGGCTTGGGTTATTGACTTGAATATTGGAAATCCAAGTTTGGTGATATGCCTGCTCCATCTTGAGGAGACGAAAGGTCATTGATGTGGCCTATTGAGACTGCTGCTGGTGAAAGGATTCTTGGTGATGATGTCGCAGGT